>VNJQ01002425.1:0-20731 GCA_008042515.1 Drosophila truncata | reverse complement strand
AGGGAATTGCACGTTTTTCTTTTAGGTAGGAAATGCACCTAAAATTTGAAGAATCTTTTATTTATATTTATATTATATTATATATTTTATTCTATAGAATAGGGTGTGTTAAAAATATCAATTTCGAATGTGCCAATATATTTTAGGGAATATTGAAAATAATAATAATACATTTTTTTATTGGGGAAATTTCACGTTTCTTCTTTTAGGTAGGAAATTCACATTAAATCTTTTATTTATATTTATATTATATTATATATTATATTCTGANGCTGCCATAGGAACATCACCGAAATAATAAAAAAATCATAACTCAGTTGTTTCTCAACATATTTTAATCAAATTTGAGATTCGGCCATTCAATGTTATCTTAGAATTTCGTTTTTAATTTTATAGTTCAATTGCAATCTGAAAGGGTATATACACTTCGGCGAGCCGAAGTTAGCTTCCTTTCTTGTTTATTTAGGGAATTGCACGTTTTTCTTTTAGGTAGGAAATGCACCTAAAATTTGAAGAATCTTTTATTTATATTTATATTATATTATATATTTTATTCTATAGAATAGGGTGTGTTAAAAATATCAATTTCGAACGTGCCAATATATTTTAGGGAATATTGAAAATAATAATAATACATTTTTTTATTGGGGAAATTTCACGTTTCTTCTTTTAGGTAGGAAATTCACATTAAATCTTTTATTTATATTTATATTATATTATATATTTTATTCTAAAGAATAGGGGATGTTAAAAATATCAGTTATAGGTTTTTAAAACCCTCAAAAACATGTCTAAAAGTATTAAATACTATTTTTTAGGTTTTATTATTTAACTAACAGCACTAATAATTTTTTTAAGCAATCTACAATTTTCTTATAATAAAAATAACAAATTCCAGACTTCCTTTATTCCTTCAAGGGTATCATATAGTCGTTGCCCTTGCCTGACAGTTGAGTGGCTTCTTCCCTTGGGGATTTTTCGGCTTTTGCTCATTCGCGTGCCCTTACAGCTACATATAGTATATATATATATTCCGATAAGTGTGTATATTTACTATATATGCATGGTATCAAATTTTATGCCTGATGTTTATTCTGTCAAAATTTTTGGTAATTTTATTCTCGTTTTTTTGCTGCTCCTCCCTTGTGTTCTCCTCACACCGGTGACTATTTATGCATAATTAAAATTAATGAACATATTAAGGGAGCTTGCTTGGGTGTGGTCGGGGCAGAGGAGGGGAGCGGAGGTGCGGGGCGGAGGAGGAAACGCCGGCGGCGGCGGCGGCGGCGGCAACAATGGGCCAAGTGGTTGACCATTGTCTGGCCCGCAGGTAATCGAAGAAGTTGGCGCGCGTTTTAAATTACCTTAAAAATAAAAGAAGAAATAAAAAAAAGCGACAACAAAAGATACACAAAAAAAGTAAGGCGAAAATTGTGACGCAAATTAAAATGTCGCAGCTTTAAAAAGAAAAGAAACCCAAGCCAAGTTTGTGTATAGAGTCTTTTGTTTTATAGAACCTTTGCCTTTAATTAATTCGTAAAAATAACACTTGAATGCTACATAAAATCCTTTAGAAAACAATTTTTAAAATAAAACTGAGTGAGTGAGTGAGTAATGAAGCTATAAATATTACATGTAATATTATGAAGATGTATTTATAAATGACTTCTTAAAATTCCCCTTAAAATCCCATTCCTGTTGGCCAGCATTCACTATGCTTAAGGCCTGTGAAAAGCCTGGTAAATGTGGGCCAATTTGAATGCCACCCGGCTAGTGGCAGAAATGAAAATGGGGAAAATGGAAAAGGAAAAAAAAAATGAAAATACGAAAACGAAAGGCGGCGACTTTTCGGCGACTCTTGTGGCCGCCTGCCAGCGACAAATACAGCAACAAATGCAGCGGGGAAAATGATCAAAACTTGCCAAGAAAAAATGAAAAGCGAAAGGGGAAGCAGGAAGGGGAAGCTGAGGCACCCAAGGTGTGCTGCTGCCTTCTTATTTTTTTGTATTTTTATATTTTTTATTTTCATTTTCATATTTTTGTTGTTGTTGCCATCATTTTTTATGCCACATGTGTGTGGAGGCCTGTGTGTCTGTGCCTTGCATTTCCTGTTTGCTGCCAAATTAGTTGATATTTTTTACGTTGATGAATTTCATATTAATTTGCGCAATTTGTGGTGTGTGTCTGTGTGTGTTGTGTGTGGGCAGACAGAGCCTAAGAGCCCCATTAATACCCCCCCTAAGGGGGTGTAAAGAGCAGGGAAAGCGGTGGAAATGCGGGGAAATCTAATCTCTGACCATTAGGGCGCCCACATGTAATCCAACTCGAAAGGAAATCGCTTCGAAAAGCGGCCGCAAAAAAGGTAGAAAATATTTAACTGGGTAGCCGGGGCACTGAAAGAAAAGATGTAGATTTTTTAAAGAATTTGGGTTTTTTAATTTAAGACAAAAATTAGAAAAATAGGTCAAAGTTTGTAAAAACCTATAAACTAAGCCAAAAAATCAAAACTTTTAAAGCTATAACTGTTTTCTAAAAGAAATAAGGCTAAAAATTGGTTTACTCATATTTTTTTTACTTTATAAAAATTTTAACAATTAATTCATTTCGTAAAATTGTTAAAAAACTTGTTTACAATATTTTTTATTATTATTTTATTAAGGTTTAATGGCGAATCATGGGAATTTTTCGTTTTTATGAATTCAAAACCAACAATACATAAAATATATCCATTTGTAGGTTTTTTTAAGGTTAGTTTCTTCCAATAAACTAAGAATTATTAAGCAACTTTATTATTTAGAATTCTTATGGAAATTTCAAAGGAATAAATATAAAAAATTTAAAAACTTAACTCCAATTTCGAAGAAAATCGATCATTAAAAACTATAGCCTACTTTTTGAGCCTGACTTGCAGTGGAAAAAATCCAAAATTTATGGAATTTCTGTAAAATGCTGAAAGTTTCTCACTCTGCAGATGAAAAGAAAGGCAGACAAGACAAGATCGCTTTGGTAACCTCAGAGGCCGGCTGCTGCAGGGTGACATGGAAATAGAGATGGAAAAGCGCCGAAAAAAACAAAAATATCTTAATGATGGCGACTGGCGCGCGGGGCTCGTTGAGGAATTTCAGCTGACGAATGTTTATGATAAATGGCCCAACCGTCCGCCCTTCCCCCTCTTCTCCTTGACAAGCTTGTTACGTGGAAAACGTGGAAAGAGGCGGTCCAAAAGGGGAATTCCCTCCCTTCTGCTCCTCCTTCTCCTTTCCCAATTGCGCAAAAGCCAAGAAAACGAAACGTAACGAAACGCAAATTGAAATTCCAAGATCAGAATCAGATCAAAGGGAGGGAGGAAGGGAGGAGACAGTGACCAGAGGGAGGAGACTGTGACCAGAGGGAGAGCAGACAGCAAATTATGGCAACGCACCAGGAAAACAAAGGCAGCGGAGACGGCGCAAAAAATTTAATGCAATGAAAATCAAATAAATTGCAATGAAAAAGCCAAAGCTACCACCAGAAACAACAGCAACAACATCAAACAGCAACAACAATGACAACGATAGCAATCACTGAACATGGTGGGCCCCCAGAAACCAACGACGAGGAGGAGAAGGAGGGCAGCAGCCCCAGACAAGTATTTGAAAAATTTATAATAGGCATGCAAATGAGGGAGATCGAAGGAGGCGGCAGCCCAGGGGAATAGGATTTGTTGTGAACCCAAAAAAAAAGGCACACAAAAAACAGGAACAGCAAACCCAGCCAAGAAACAACAAAATTGAATGCCTGCGATCGCTCGGAGTGCGCCAATTGAACGATATTCAAAACTGGACTGGAACTGGGACTGGAGAGGGAGAGCGAGAGCCAGAGCCAAAGCCACCCATCCAAGCCCACTTGAAGCCCCTTTCCAATCCTTAACCCACCAGATTCCTCCCGGAATTCCCCCTCGGAATCAGGCAACGCATAAATTTTGAAAGCAAGTCTCTCTCTGGGGGTCTGCAATACCCTAGAATTTTTTATATATTTATTTATTATGATTTATTGATTTATTTCCAATGAACATTTACTAAATATATCTATAATCCACAAAATAATATATAGTTTTTGGGCATTTATTTATTTAAAGTCCAGAAAATACTTTTCTTTATCGAAAATTATCATTTATTTACACAATATAATGCCTTTATTTATTTAAAAAGCAGACAATACTTTTCTTTATTTGAAATTAAAATTTATTTAATTATTTTCAACCTAGAAAAATAATATAAAAAAATATACACACATTCAATTTATTTATTTACACAATATAAAGCCTTTATTTATTTAAAAACCAGACAATACTTTTCTTTATTTGAAATTACAATTTAAATATTACTTTTCAACCTAGAAATAATATAAAAAATATATACACACACTTAATAAATTTATTTACACTTTATAGTGAATTTATTTATTTAAAATCCAGAGAACCCTGTCTTATCAAGAAAATACTTTCCTTTATACAAAATCAATGCATTTTGTTTGACATTTTTCAATTGAAATATTTGCTTTCAATTTACTTTAAAGCATAGCCTCGTTCTTTATGGTTTTTGCTTAGTTTTTAGAGTATTTAAGTGTTCGATTCCTTTAGTTTTTTGCTTACCTTTCCGACTGTCGTTATATTTATATGTGTTTTTCTTGATTTTTTTTTTTTCTTCTCTGTTGCATTTTGCATTTTGCCAGAATGGCGCGTGTTTGCCGTGAATGTGAAATCAGATGTCGATGGCTTTCACCCGTGGAATGCGAGCAGCGGGAAAATTAGCTCAAATGTCGTTGTAATAATAGTAATAATAATAAAAAAAAACGAGAGGCAAAAAGGGAGGAAAATAGGGAAAAATCTGCTATAGATGGAAGACTTTAATTATGACAAAAGTAAGAGGCGGAGGCGGAGGCGGAGGCCTCTGGCGGCATCTGCAACAGTTGCACATCTGTGAGAACGAGCGGACTTCGCACGCCCACGGAAAAGCAGAGAGGAAAAACTCAAGAAAACTCACACACTCAGCCAGAAGTCGGTCGGTCGTTGGATATGTTGGTGTCAAATGAAAAAGCTTCTCTGTCATTTATGCTGCCACTGTTGTTGTTGTTGCCTGCCTGCCTGCAGTTTGCTGCCGTTGCAGTTGCCACTATTTCTAATTCGCTGCCAAGTGAGTCATCATCACATCACACACAGAGAGAGAGAGGGGCAAGCAACACTTGGCTGAGCAGGCTAAAAAAAGCAAAAAAAGGAGCCACAGAATGGCGAAATATGATACCATTTTTAGGTCCCTCTAAGCAGAGTTTCAAGTTCAAAAAGATCCTGGATTTATGCAAATAAAACCATTAAAAATGATTAGCAAGCAAACACGTTCCCCCAATTAATTTTTAATGCCACCTGCACCAAATCTATATTCAAATTTGGATGTCCCCCCCGTTGATTAAGTCATCATTTTCGAATTTAACCATAAAATTATTAATTTAAACTCAATAATAATTTTGAGGGAATTCATTTAATTCTATTAACTCACATCACATAAAATGCCAAATTTATTTATCACGACTTTATAGAACTTGTTTCCATTTGACTCCCATTTATCGCCTTTCTTGATGACCGACAAGTGTCATAAAAAAAAAACAAAAAACAGACGACCCCGATTATGATATTATGATGGACCTGTGTCGGGTGTCGCAATATATCCACCAATATAGTTTGGAAAATCTAAAAAATGACGACCCCATGTGTGTGTTTTCCTCGCATTTTATTTCTCACTTGGCTTTTAGAACAAACAAAAGAGAAATAAAGAAATAAATAAAAAATGGGGAAAAATATTTATGAAAAATGACAACTGTCAGTCACCAACACGCACACTCTTGCTCTCTCTCTCTAAGGAAAAGCTGTTTTCCATTGGGGTGGCGCTCGTTTTATTTTTATTGTTTGTTCTTTTTCTTTCTTTCATTCTTCTTTTTGTTTTATACATTTTTTTTGTTGTAGTCAAATTCGTGTAAAGTTTTTTCTTGTTCGACTTGGCGACTTTTCAAAAAAAAAAAAAACAAATTCTAGAAATTATGGCCCAACAACTGCACTGCGTGTGGGAGGCTGAGGGTTGGCAGTCAGCGAATCGCATAAATTAATTAAAAGTATCGAATGAATATCGGAAGACGACGACTGCCTCTGCTGCTGCTCTTCCATTATTATTTATGTGCTTTTTGGCATAATTTTTAGCCACTCGCTTGGAAATTTGTATTTTCAGAATATTTATGACACTGGTTCTTTGCTGGGAATTTCTCTGTGTCTCTTCCTGGGGGCAGTCTTAGTTTTATGTCTTTTTAAATGGACAGGCAAACACTAAAGGGGAGTTTAGCATACGGAATTAAGCAGCAGCAGCAGCAACAACAACATTAGGGGTATTCAGGAGTAGAAATTGTTATTTTTATAGAGGGAAAGGAATTATACCCCTTAAGAATGTAGCTTTTCTTTAAATACATTTATAAATATTGATACTCTGTAAAGTCGTCCAACGATCGGTGCTGAGAATTCTTGAGTGACCCTAGCAACATCAGGGGTATTCAGGAGTAGAAATTGTTATTTTTATAGAGGCGAACGAATTATACCCCTTAAGAATGTAGCTTTTCTTTAAATACATTTATAAATATTGATACTCTGTAGAGTATCTGTAGAGAATTCTTGGGTGACCCTAGTTCCCTGTTCCCATTACCCATTCCCTGATCTTTTCTAGTATTACTCACACACACGTGCCATGTCTTCCGAGACGCCCAGTTAGTGGGTTTATTTATAGGCTTCGCATTTATTTGCCTGTCGCCGAGCTTTTTTGTGCCACTTTAGGCCTCAATTATTTTGAAATTCATTAAAAGTGTCGTCTATTTTCAATATTATGTGTTTTTCTGTTTCTTACAGCTTACAGCTGACAGCCTCAGAATGCATCTCTAATCGCAGCGAGGATCGTTCCTGAGAGACAGAGAGAGAGAGAGAGAGATCGAAGTACAAACAGCAGAGGAATCCGAGCTAGTGACAAAGAGAACAAAAGGTAACTAAACTGCTAATCTTAATCCTGAGGACGCCCACGCAACTTTATGATCTTAAACCCGGAGAAGGGAGAAGAGCACATGAACTCGAACTCCTTGCCGGATCCACAGAGGTGGTGGGCGTGTTTTTGGCTTCGATTCCGCACCCATAACCATAACCCTGGCTCCAAGAGACTTCAAACCCATACAAATCGTTTTTCGGGGCCCACGCACTCTCTGAAGAAGATATATATATATATATATTGGGGAGTCGATGGAGGAACCAAGCACTCGGGCAACCATCTCCACCTTAGTCCCATTCCTATGCCAAGCCATTTCATTTTATTCCAAACCAGAACAGAACAGAACAGAACAGAACAGCACAGAAATTGCAACAGAAACAGGTGGGGCGAAGCCCAATGCAGCTTCATCATCATGATGATTGCAAGATTTTCATCAGGATGATCATCATCATGATCATCATGATCATCATCCTTTGTGGCAGCAGTAGAAAATCCTGTTGGCTGTCGTTGGAATGCAGATTTCGAACTCGTTTACATGCGAGTTTCTTCACCTTCTGCGCCACCGCCCTGGCGCTTAGCCAGCCCTCCAAGTAGCCTGATGCACGGCCAGAAATTAGGGATTCTTATGAGGTTTTTACTATTTAAATTGTAACAAAAATAACTTGATAACTCCAAAGTTTATAGATACTTTCTTTCTTTATTTTTTCTACTCTCTTATTTATTTCCAAAGTATTTCTTGAGTTCTTCTAGAATATAAAGAAAATTTTGCAAATTCTTGGCTCTTTCGGCCCCTCGTTGGGCGCCAAATGATGCCCTCCTGTGCTTTGTGTTTGTGTGTGTGCTTGTGTGTGCTTGTGTGTGTGTATTTGTGCAACTTGGCATCTTGTTTTTGGGCTCCGGTTCCGGTCGCGCTCAAAAGAAGATTTCAGCTGCTGCTCCCGCCTATCCACCTCTCTCCAGATGGCAAAAAAACAGGTTCCATTTGCCCAAGAATTTTCGCCATACCTTTCGCCCAATGCCTGAGCCACAGTGAAGACCCTCCGCAGTGAACTGAATTCTAGATGAAGAGAAGAAGAAGAAGGTGATGATGATACCATGACGAAAAAGCGTAGCGGGTGAGCTTTTCAATCAAATTAATTGCAGAGCCATTGATATTGATAGGCTTTTTGGTAATAAGATGGTATTATAGGTGCTCTTGTTGGTCTGTACTTGATTTTTAGGGCTTAAGTGTGACACTGGTTTCTCATGGGTTTCTCATGGGTTGCCTTTAATCACCTGCCACTGTGATTGGGAGTTTAGTTTGTTATTTTTCTATTGCTCCTTTTCTGCCAACAACAGAAACTCTGATGATGACGATGACGATGACGATAATGATGATGATGATGATGAACTGGCTCTCTCAGGTTTTATTGAACCCAACTTGTAGCAGGTGTTAGTGTTTTACAAGCTGTTAACTGCCGCTGCTAATGGCCAAAAGCAGTTGGTATGAAGGGAATGGGGAATAAGAGTGTGGCCCACTCTTATGACAAACAGCAATTCATATGGATAAATTCCACCACCACCACCATTGTTGGTAGAGGCCTAGCTTCGGCCTCTTCGCTACGCCTCGCACTTATTTAATGAACTTGGCTGTGAGCTGTGAGCTGTGAGGTCTTAGGCCTGAGACCTTTTCTGGGATCTGGAAGACCTTCCTTTCCCCCTCTGCCCCCTTCAGCTATTCAATTCAATTGTCTCAAGACACTGGGCGCCACGCCCAGGCTATATGAATGGCTTTTTTCTAACAGTTTTATGCTAATTTTTGACAAGCACACAGACAGCGAGAGCCACTAAGTTTGGGGTACACAAGAAGAAAACGTAGAAGAATTGGTATAGGAATCGGAATTGGAATCCATAACCCTTTTTCTCAGATTACAAAAGGTGAACAAAGCGGCGAAGAAGACTTAATCAAGATTTGGCTCTAGAGAGAACGCTAGAGAATCTAATATATGTCTTTATCTCATCTTTATTTCCAAGACACCTTTCAAATGCTCATCCAAAATGCTTGGCCGTTTGTCATTTCAATTAAGTGTCATTAAGCCAAGTTAGTTGGTCAATAAATTAGTATTTTTTGGCAAGTTAAGGAACCTTTTTTGCTTTTGCTCAGTGTAAGAAACTCTTCATATTTATTCGCTATTAATTAATGTTTTTCAATTCGTTTGATTAATAACCCTTATCGTTGAAAGGCCCTCCAAATGAGTGGACAAAAGGGGGAAACTGTCGTTGTCCGTGGCTAATCAAATTAACTTTTTGGCTGAAACAAACAGCCAATTAATTGGGCCAACAACAGCTGCCTGCGAAACAGCTGAGACTCAAGATCAGGGACCATATTTGGTAGCAAAAATAGTGGCAACATGTTGTTGCTTTTGCTGTTGCTGCTGCTGTTGCTGCTGCTGTTGCTGCTGCTGTTGCTGCTGCTGCCCCCTACTTGTTGTTGATGTTGTTAATGTTAATCTTTAGCCATTTAATTGTGCAAAAACAACACACAAATGTTGCACAGAGCCCCATTAACAGGCCCCAAGGCGGTAGCTTGTTAGTCAGTCACTGGATACTGGATGCTTAGATTATGGCCAAGAGTTGTTAACAAGCGGAGACAAGACACACAACACAGCACAATAGCTGACGTTGTTATCGCCTTTTTTCCCAATTTAAATGCAGAAATATTTATGGAACAACGAGGTTTATTATCGGATAAATCACCTGCAATTATCCCTGTTGCATGTTTCAGCAATTAAAGGTAACCTGCAGGAAGCAGGCACTGCCAAATTGCATTTAATTTGGCCAACTTTGAATTGATATCTCCAGGGTGACGTCATGGGCCCATAATGGACCCTTTTTTTTGTTGACTTGCAGAGTCCCCCTGTTTTGGTTTCTTTCTTTTTTCGTTATTATTCTCGCAGCGCCCCATTCATTTCCTCGGCTGTGCAGTTTATAGGGCTTGCTTTTTGCCGCTGCTGCTGCTGCTGCTGCTGCTGCGGCTGCTGTTGCTGTTGCTGTTGCTGTTGCTGCTGGCTCAGGAATGCGCATTAATTTTCAACACACGCAACTGGCAACCGGCAACTGGCAACTGGCAACGAGGAGCAAGTGGACGCGGGACCACAGAAACCTGCGTCAATTTCGCGCTTTACTTTTGTTGTCAGATGTTTTAAATCAGCGTCGGAGCTGGTTTAAGAGCTCCGTGCTGCTGCCTGCTCCCTGCTGCTGCTGCTGTCTCCTTCTACTCCCGTGTAGGCAGTCCGGTTTGTTCCTTGCGTTAACAAGTGGCCACCATCAGCCAAGGCACAGCAGCCTCAGCATGCAACAGCAACAGCAACAGCAGCAGCAGCAGCAGCGGCAGCGGCAGCTGCACGCGCCTTCGGTCCAATAATGACTATCAAATGGGAGCCGCATTGCGATTTATGTGCGTCAAGGCAGGAGTTGCCGCTCTCTCCAAAGGGGTGTGCCTAAAGGAGGGGCAGGACCGAGAGGACCTAACGACTGGGCGGCCGTTTTCTTGGAATTCCGCGCGCGCTTTTGTGTTGTGGCATCGTTTAAATTTCAAATCGAGGCCCCAAACTGTCGCAGGCCAGACACTCGCTTGGACGAGCGTCCAACTTGTTCTGGATTCTGGGTGCCGATGGTGCCCCTTCTCCTGCTGCTGCTGCTGCTGCTGCTGCTCCTGTTGCTGATGCTGCTGCAGCCCCTGGTAAACAGGGCAGGGCCGCTCATAATAATGACACGCCATTAACAATCTGGGGCCCCGGACGAAGAGTCCTTGGCCCTTTGCTGAAGATAAAGATGAAGATGAAGATGGAGCTGAAGTTGGAGTTGGAGACGATGCCAAAGAAGCTGCAGCTGAAGCTCCAGTTTAAATGGCACATTGCTGGCCCCGACTGCTTCCGTTGTCACGCCCCCTTTTTGTGGTAGTTGAGGGGAGAGGTAGCAGTAGGAGAAGGAGCAGCAGCAGCAGGAGAGGGAGCAGCAGCAGCAGGAGAAGGAGCAGCAGCAGGGAAAGGAGCAGCAGGAGGAGAAGGAGCAGCAGCAGCAGGAGAAGGAGCAGCAGCAGCAGGAGAGGGAGCATTAGCAGCAGGAGAAGGAGCAGCAGCAGGAGAGGGTGCAGCAGCAGCAGGAGAAGGAGCAGCAGCAGCAGCAGGAGAGGGAGCAGCAGCAGCAGCAGCAAGTGGAGGGACAGGCAGCCACCAGGCAGGTTGTGTGCAGTACAGTTGGGCCCAAGCTAAGCTGCCTGAAATTGCATTCCAAGCTTGTCAAATGGTTAGGGATTCCTGACTATAAAAGAGGGGTTTAATGGGGTCTCTAAGGTTCCTGAAGAGCATACAAATCTTTAATAAATATCTCTAAATCCAAGATTATTCAAATTCTTAATCATATTCTTATTTATTTTTTCCTTTGCAGACTCTGCTCCCTCATCATGGTAGCCATTTCCACACTGATCCTCCTCTGGTGTATACTGTGCAGCAGGTGCATCAGCAGCAGCAGCAGCAGCAGCAGCAGCAGCAGCAGCAGCAGCAGCAGCAGCAGCAGCAGTAGCAGCAGCAGCAGCAGCATATCCAGCAGCTCTGCACCCGCCGACTTGGGTGTCTTCTTTGAAAGAGCCCCCGAATCAGCGGTGGCGCCCAAGGGCGATGAGGTGGTCTTCGAATGCGAACTGAACCTTAAGCCGGATCGCCTGGAATGGCGTTTTCGGCGCAGTGGCTCCACCGAACCGTACCGCATCCTCAGCCCCACCGCCGGCTACAATGTGACGAGTGGAAGTGACGATCGTGCCTGGCGGCTACGCATCTATGTGAGTGCCCAGACCGCTGGCGATTATCAGTGTGTGGCCACCTATGGACCCGGGATCTTGGTATCGACATCCGCTCGCTTGGCTCTGGTTTCCATTGCCTTGGAATCATCAGCGGGTAATCATGGATCGGGTCGAGGTTCCGTCCGTTGGAGTGTGGCGCCCAGAAATTGCATACTTATTCGATGTGGTGCCGTCATCTCCAATCCGCCGGCCATTTGGAGCTTTTACAAGAACGGCGAGAAGTTGCCGCAGTCGGAATTGCTGCCAGGAGCATCGGGTGCCCTTGTGCTGGACTCTGTGACGGCCAAGGATGCTGGTAATTACAGCTGCGCAGCCACCAATGCCATAACGGGTGAAGAGTTGAGGCTGCCGCAGACCATCGAGCTGAGAGTGGATTACACGGATCGCACAGCACCGTTTTTCCTGCAGCGACCACCCTCGGAGCTCTCCGCTCGTCCCGGCGAGACAGTCGTGCTCGAATGCCCGGGCGTGGGTTCGCCACGACCCGAGGCCGTGTGGAGCAGTCCGAATTTGACGCGGATACATCACAATCGAAGCAGGACCCTGCCCTATGGCTTTCAGATCAGCGATGTGCGACCCGAGGATCAGGGCTCGTATGTCTGCCTGCTGGACAATGGCATAGCACCGCCCCAGGTGCATATGATCAAGCTGAGTGTGCTGCAGCGACCCATTATCCAGAGCGGACCGGCTGCCACGCTGACGAATGAGACGAGCTCTTTGGAGCTGGAATGCCGGGCCACGGGGAATCCCCAGCCAGAGATTTATTGGTTGCTCAATGGAAGAGATGCCAACGCTGATCCGGAGGCAAGAGTTTACGAGCAGGGAAGGCTGCGCCTGGAACGAGTTCAGAAGCGGCATGCCGGTGTGGTGCAGTGCTTTGCCAGGAATAGTCTGGGAGAGGTGAGTTTCGAGATCCTTTTTGCTGTCATTTCATAATTGTAATCAAATCAATTTTTAGACCAGCGAAGCCAATATGCTGAGAGTGAATCCTTTGGACATAAGCGGTGAGGAAGAACCCATTTTGGGACCCTTTCCCATACGCCATGACCCCTCACCGGCCTCAACGCCTACGGCAGGGACCAAAAACAAAGGCGGCAGGCGTAGACGTCCAGGTGAGTGCTTCCCCCAATAGAAACTCTTTGATTTTCCAAGTTTCATTCGTGGATTAGCTGGCCACGCCCAATGTATTGTGTGTGTGTGTGTGTGTGTGTGTGATTGATTGATTGCGATTTACAATTAGTGGTTTAGTTGGTAATCCTGAGCAGTAGCAGACTTAACACAGTCCTGCCACAGCCCCCCGCCCCTGCGACAACTAAAGAACAAAAAAATTTTGGCAAAAAGTGGAAAAGAGGGGAATCGAGATGAGGGAAGTGAGGAAAGTGTGTAAAGGTAGTGTGTGTGTGTGTGTGTGTGTGTAGACCTAAGACTATTAGAACTAAAAGCCCCCAGTGGTGAAACGAGCCAAGTAGGCATCCGTCTCCTCCACATCATCCTCCTCCTCTTCCTCCTCATCGCCTTCATCGTCGTCGCCGTCTTCGTCTTCGTCTTCATCGTCGTCGTCGACATCGCTAATGTCCTCCAGGTCTCATGAGTTGGAACACTTGCGCAGCTGCTCTTCCTCCTTCTGCAGGATGCGTATTTTCATTTTGAGCTCCTCCACTCGCAACCGATGCACTTCTCGCATATATTTAAGCTCATCCTGCGCCTTATTCAACTCAATTCGCTTGGCCTCCGTGGCCAGCTGCTGTTCCTTGCAACGCAGCTCAGCCTCACGGATCTTGAAGTAATTCATACGCTCCTCAAAGTTATCCGCTGCCGCCGTGGAGCCATTTGTCCCATTGACACCGCCCAAACTTGTGTTGTTGCTCACCGAGGAGGTGTTGTTGTTGTTAACGTTGTTGTTGTTGGCACCGCTCGTTGCTGAAGAGTTCAAGGCTCCCGTATTGGCCGGTGCCGAGGCCACGGATACAGGCACGGGTACGGCCGTTGGCACTGTTGTTGGCGCCGTCGCCGTCACCGTGGGCAGGGCACTGAACGTAAAGGTGGGCGTGGCGGCTGTGAGTTGCATCTTAACGGCTGCCGCCGCCGCCGCTGCTGCTGCTGCGGCTGCTTGTTGCTGTGCCTGCTGCTGGGCAGCGGCTGCATGTTGCTGCTGCTGGACAACCACAGCGGCGGCTGCCTGTTGCTGCTGCTGATGATGCACCTGAACGGCGGCGGCCAGTTGCTGCTGCTGCGCCAGCTGCTGCTGGGCAAGCTGTTGAGCCTGAGCTTGGGCCTGCGCCTGAGCCTGAGCCTGGGCTTGCGCCTGCGCTTGAGCCTGCGCTTGAGCTTGAGCTTGGGCCTGCTGCTGCTGCTGGGCCTGGTATTGGGCAAGCGTTATCTGCTGCGGCTTGATCTCGCTGATGATCTGCTGGTTGTAACCGCCGGCGGTGATGGTGGCCATCGTGTGCTGCTGCGCCTGGGAGGGTATCGTGTGTATTTGTGTGGCTGTAACAAAATGTGGAAATATGATAGATAGATTCGACTTTTCAGAGAGTTGACTTTTAGAGAAAAGTAATAATTAATGCTAACCGGTTGCCTCGGCGGGATGCTTGATTTGCAGGATGATCTCCTCCCGGGGTCGCGCCGTCTTAAAGTGCAGCAGATCGTTGAGGGTGAGCTTCTCGGCGCTGATTTGATCCACATTTATTTGGTGGTTGTTGAGCATATTGGCATTGGCCGCTGCTGCCACTGCGGCCGCTGCAGCGCTTGCCTGCTGCATTTTCTGCATTTCAGCGGCAGCAGCAGCGGATTGTTGTTGCTGCTGCTGCTGGGCCTGCGCTTGGGCTTGGGCCTCCTGTTGTTGCTGCTGCTGCTGCTGCTGCTGATCCAAGGGATCATCATCCATTTCGCTAACATCATTGGCATCCATCTCGATCTCGTCGAAATTATCCGCCTGGGGATTGTGCTCGGAGGTGTCGGGGCTGATTTGATACTCTGGCTCCACCTTGACGCTGTCGTGCTGGTGATGCTGCTGCTGCTGCTGCTGCTGTTGCTGCTGCTGCTGGGTGACCGCCGTCGAAACAGACAGAGAAACGGTGCCCATTTTGGCACTGCCAGAGCTGAGATTGCTGGAGCCGCCGTCTCGGTAGGGATACTGTTTGCGGAGTCTGTCAATGAAAGGGGATTAGATTTCGCTTCTAAATCTTTTCTGTTAGCTAATCCTCACCTGGAGTTGAGCCAGAACTTCTGGATTTGCTTGACATTGCGCATGGCGCTGACATGGGGATGCGAGTTGAAGTCACAGACGATTTTGTCCCAGGTTTCCCGGACGGAGTACTTGTTGCGCTGCTTCTTCCGGTGCTTAATGTCGATGACCTCCTCGTGCAGGTGGAACAGGGTGTAGAGGACCTCCTTCTCCTCGGCGGTGAAGCGGGGCGTCAGCGGCAATTGGCTTTTGTTGTTGCCGCCTCCATCACCGCCACTGCCGTTGCCACCGCCGCCGCCGCCGTTGCTTACCACGACGCTGGCCTGGCCACTGGCTCCTCCAGCTCCCGTGCTGCCACCTTCACCAGAGGAGCCACCGCTGCCGTTGCCACCGCTGCTACCACCACCACCGCCGCCTGCTGGGGGGGCGCTGCCCCCACCGCCACTGCCATCGCCTTGAGCCGACATTTGAGTTTGTTTTGAGTTCGGCCTCGTTTTCGGACTCGAATTCGGAGTTCGAAATGCGTTATTGCACTCGTTTCACGTATACACACACAGGGCCACTACACACTCACACAGACGCACAGGCGAGCGCGCCCGTGCATTGGTGTGCGTCAGTGTGAGTCTTTTTAGTCGTCGCTGCTGCTGCTGCTTCCCTCTTGTTTCCCACCACGGCTTTTGCTTTTGCTTTTACTGCTGCTGGCATACGGCCACCTATTGCACTTGATTCGAAATTCGTTTGTGTATATATATATCAATTGATTTCACAAACGCGCCAACGCGAATTGCCGCTTAATTGGCTAACACACACGCATTTCGCGCTGCCGCTCTTCTTACTTAGCTGTGCTGTTTAGTTCACTCACTCGAATACAACACAAAAAAAAAAAACGATTTTGGCTCAAAATGCGACGAAGCGCTGAGTGTGCCCGATACTGAGTGAGCACAAAATGGCGGCGAGTTGAGATTATTTTGTTTAGTATTTTTCTAAGTGGCTGGTCACACTGTGAGTAATTTATCGAAATATCGATAAACATGAGTAAAACCTGCCGCGATGTAAAGTAATTTCTTTTAAATTTTAAGTTTTAAGTCTTAAATTTAATTAATTTCAATTAATTTTGTGTATCTTGCAGCTAATATGGTGCCGCCCTCCCGGCCGAATGTGACCCGGCTGTCCGATGAGGCCGTTATGCTGCGCTGGAGCGTCCCTCAGAACCTTGGCCTTCCAATTATCTTCTTTAAAGTGCAATATCGCAACCTCGGCGACGGCAAATCCCGCCGCGAGGGCTGGCAGACGACCAGCGAGAATATTCCCTACGGCAACAGTCACTGGCGTCAGCGAGGACGCGAACGGAACCGAGATCGCGAGCTGGAAAGGGAGCGAGAACGAGAGCGCGATCAGCACGAACTGGGGGGCAATGGACCCAAGAATTTCACCTCCTCGGTGACGGGGCTGGTGCCGGGGATGTATTACCGCTTCCGTCTGGTGGCTGTTTACTCGAACAACGACAACAAGGAGGGCAATGCCTCCCTCAAGTTCCTTTTGCTGGCAGCGGGCAATGCCAAGTCAAATCTTCCAATTCCCGAGCTCCACGAGGTGGAATCGGTCTCGGAGACGGTTGTTCAGCTGCATTGGTCCCTTGCTGCAGCAACCAGTGGCCAGGACATTGATGGTTACTATGCTTACTACCGACCAGCAGCCTCGGCGGCGGAGTATTTGAAGTCCACGGTGGATGGCGGTGGCAGCAGGAACTTTCGCATCAATCAACTGCATCCCGGCACCACTTACGAGTTCAAGCTGCAGTCTTTCAATGCCGATGCAGCCTCTGAATTCAGTGCCATTCGCCAGGCGCGCACCAAACGTGAGTTTAAACACGAACAGTATTTAGAATATTGATTTAATTCTTTATTTCTTTTACAGAATTCCATGATCCTTCGATTACCCAGTCGCCCAGTCGTCCTGTGCCCGCCAATAAAACAGCAGCGGGTGGCCAGCAGCCGAATTCCATTTATCCAGTGATTTTGGGTGCCTCTGGCGGAGCTCTCCTGCTGCTCATAGCCATTGTGTGGGCCTGCCTTTGCCTACGGCGACGGGACAACTCTCAGCCAGAAGGTATTTCCAGCTTTGAGTTGTTAAAGTCCTTCCTAAACCTAATTTTCTTTCTTTTTTTTCCTTTAAAGATGAGAACAAGCCGCAATTGGAGCACATCCAAGCGGACTTTGTGACCTCCGCTGTGCTGGGCGTGGGCGGGCATCACAAAAGCGGCGATGTGCGTCGCCTCAATGGTGTAATTCCTCGGATGAACATCACGCCGAATCCTTTGGCTGCCCAGGAGGCGGCCTCCGATAAGGTAAGCAAGCAAGCAAACCCATCGAAACCCTGGCAAATTCGCTTTCTCACGGCTTCATCCCGGAAAACTTTCGCTGGTTGGTTGGTCAAAATTATGCTCACGTCCTAAGCCCCGCCGTATTTTGCTTCTTTCGCTGTTCCTTCCTCTTGTCTTCTCCTCCACCTCCTTCGCTCTCTCGCTCTGTTTCGCTGTCTCTGTCTCTTTCGCTTGACAAATGTGCCGAGATGCGTTGCATCCACTGAGCGTCCAATGTTCCCATTAGAACCGCAACGTGATGGAGCTACGCTTTCTGCCGCCGCTAACGAATGGCAACTGCAATGTGCTGACCAAGCAGGAACAACAGGAGCAGCAGGAGGAGGAGGAGGAACAGCAGCAGCAGCAGCACGAGGAGGAGGCGGAGGAGCACGAGGATGAAGCAGAGTTAGAGGGTTCCGAGAAAGAGGATGATGATGAAGGCCCTGGACCAGCGGCTGCCTCTTCTTCCTGCGAAACTCTAGAAGCCTGCGACGAGGGTCTCAAGCTCAAGGCACCCCAACAAAGCCACAAGCTGCAGCCGGAGGCGCCCAGCAAGCCACTGCCACCGCTGCCGCTGCCCAAGAAACCAGCTTCAAGCGCTGGCCAAGTAAGCAGCAGTTGGGTTTCCCCCCTGCTAATAGCAACAATATTTCATACGAAATTTGCTTCAAAATTGAGATTATTGTTGCTTTTACAAGGAGAGGACACCTTCTGTGAGGAGAGGAAGAAAGCCAAACCCTCAGCCGAGTTTGTTTTGTCCACAATCCCCCCCAAGACCAGCCCCATTCATTTATGCAGATTCACCCAAGCTGATGCCTTTGCAATTGTTTTTTGCTTACAAATACTCACAGTTTATTATTTATTCTCCACAGAGCCACCTGCCGCATCAGAATGGGCTGCATCATGCCCAGCCTTACCATCCACCGGGCACGCCAACGTTGCTACACAAGCGCCTGGATTATCACCATCAGCAGCAGCAGCAGCAGCAGCAGCAGCATCACCAGCAGCAGCCGCCGCCAGTGCCGCCGCACTCGGCTTATTATCAACAGGCAGCTCCTCCCAGCCATGTTCATGGCCATCAGCCCTCGCCCATGCTGGAACGCAGTGTGAGAAGCCTCCAACAGCAGCAGCAGCAGCAGCAGCACGCTGGCTATCATTTGGAGGAGGCCATGGGCACGCCCACGCCCTCGCGCATACCTTCTTTGCGGAGGCAGCGTCGCACTTCGGGCAGCCAGCACAACAGCCACAGCAATCTTAATCTCAACAACAACAACCTGCCGCCGCATCACCAGCACCTGCATCTGCATCACCACCAGCAGCTGCAGCAGCAGCAGCATGCCGGCCATGTGGGCATACCCATTGTGCCGGGCAGTCCGAGGGTCCAACGCTCGCCAATGCCCAGCCGGGCGATGATCAAGCGAACGCGCCTGGGCAGCCACACGGACAACATTTCCTCGGGCAGCCTTAACAGCATCGAAGTGTGAGAAGACAAGGACGGAGCAGGAGCTGGAGCTCAGACTAGGCTTAAGTTGAAGTGTATTATTAGAGATATTCGTAGGACAGGCCGGGAATGAGCTACGGTAATTCCCTCCAAGCTCCAAGCGCAGCTTTAGGAATATTTTTTGTTTTTTTTTCTTTTTGTAAACTGAGAGTAGTTTTTAAGTTAAAAAACCACAGCCAAAAATTGTCAATTGTTGGAGTGAGCGAGCTGAGTCCCCGGCCTGATAGTCAGTAGCCTTATTGTTTGGCATCCTTTTTCCTTTCACTTTCCCTTTCCTTTCTTTCTGTAATGTAGCCTAGCGTTAGATAGTTTTTAGTTATTTATTGCAGCAAGTGACTCGAATTAGTTAAGTAAGTTCACTCCTAGAAGGCCTACAAAGTGTAGGAAGTAGAAACCTAAGCTAATTATGTGTAGCTCGTAAGGCAAACCGACTATCTAAACATTAACTCGCTGTGTATTTCCTGCGTATTTTGTGACTAACATCACGCCCCGAACTGTATTGACATCGCCTGCGCGAAGCACAGACACGGAAGTTCTGGAAGCGCATCCTAAACTAGGCTTTAAGGTCTTTAAAAGCGAAATTTTTAAATAAAAACTAAAAATATTCATTTTTTTAAGTGTTTTCTTCGGGGGGAACTTATTTGAAATGCCATTTTGTCCCAACAGAGCGTTATAGCTAAATAAGCATCACTGGCTGTTAGTAAGATGCGTTTTTGTCCCAACAGAGCGTTATAGCTAAATGAGCATCACTGGCAGTTAGTAAGATGCGTTTTTGTCCCAACAGAGCGTTATAGCTAAATGAGCATCACTGGTCGTTAGTAAGATGCATTTTTGTCCCAACAGAACTTTATAGCTAAATGAGCATCACTGGCTGTTAGTAAGATGCATTTTTGTCCCAACAGAGCGTTATAGCTAAATGAGCATCACTGGTCGTTAGTAAGATGCATTTTTGTCCCAACAGAACTTTATAGCTAAATGAGCATCACTGGCTGTTAGTAAGATGCATTTTTGTCCCAA
Organism: Drosophila truncata; assembly: GCA_008042515.1. Classification (NCBI taxonomy): domain Eukaryota; kingdom Metazoa; phylum Arthropoda; class Insecta; order Diptera; family Drosophilidae; genus Drosophila; species Drosophila truncata. The sequence goes on along the minus strand of VNJQ01002425.1, from coordinate 772 downwards.
CAGAGCGTTATAGCTAAATGAGCATCACTGGTCGTTAGTAAGATGCATTTTTGTCCCAACAGAACTTTATAGCTAAATGCGCATCACTGGCAGTTAGTAAGATGCATTTTTGTCCCAACAGAGCGTTATAGCTAAATGAGCATCACTGGTCGTTAGTAAGATGCATTTTTGTCCCAACAGAACTTTATAGCTAAATGAGCATCACTGGCTGTTAGTAAGATGCATTTTTGTCCCAACAGAGCGTTATAGCTAAATGAGCATCACTGGTCGTTAGTAAGATGCATTTTTGTCCCAACAGAACTTTATAGCTAAATGCGCATCACTGGCTGTTAGTAAGATGCATTTTTGTCCCAACAGAGCGTTATAGCTAAATGAGCATCACTGGTCGTTAGTAAGATGCATTTTTGTCCCAACAGAACTTTATAGCTAAATGAGCATCACTGGCTGTTAGTAAGATGCATTTTTGTCCCAACAGAGCGTTATAGCTAAATGAGCATCACTGGTCGTTAGTAAGATGCATTTTTGTCCCAACAGAACTTTATAGCTAAATGAGCATCACTGGCTGTTAGTAAGATGCATTTTTGTCCCAACAGAGCGTTATAGCTAAATGAGCATCACTGGTCGTTAGTAAGATGCATTTTTGTCCCAACAGAACTTTATAGCTAAATGAGCATCACTGGCTGTTAGTAAGATGCATTTTTGTCCCAACAGAGCGTTATAGCTAAATGAGCATCACTGGTCGTTAGTAAGATGCATTTTTGTCCCAACAGAA
>VNJQ01002423.1:20748-31549 GCA_008042515.1 Drosophila truncata | reverse complement strand
GTAGTAGAGTGTCAAGTTTATTTCGGATTGTTTCTGATTGGCGTTGCCCATTGTGGTTCTGTATTGAAAATTCATTAGGATATTAAATTTGATTTATTTACTTTATGGCTTAAATTTAGTATTAGGCAGGTTTTGTTTGTAAGAAATCAAGTCTCATATTCAAGACACCAGATAGTGTCCAAAGATTACTTTTATATATTATTAATTTGTTTTACAATTCCAAGTCGTGCAAACATTTGATTTATTTAATTTATAGTTTTAATTTAATTAAGTATTCGAATTTTAATTCTTCTTTTCAGCAAATACAGAGTCATAGTAGACGTCGTTTTGCTTTTGATTGCGGTTCTCCATTGTGGTTCTGCATTAAAATTTAACTAGGATATTTGGCTGATTTTGTTTGTTAGAAACCAAGTCTCATATTCAAGATCGACACCAGACAGTTTCCAAATACACCTAGCTCTTAAGGATTACTTTTACATATTATTAATTTGTTTTACAATTCCAAGTCGTGCAAACATTTGATTTATTTAATTTATAGTTTTAATTTAATTAAGTATTCGAATTTTAATTCTTCTTTTCAGCAAATAGGGAGTCATAGTAGACATCGTGTTGCTTTTGATTGGGGTTCTCCAGTGTGGTTCTGCATTATAATTTAGCTCGGATATTTGGCTGATTTTGTTTGTTAGAAACCAAGTTTTATATTCAAGATCGACACCAGACAGTTTCCAAATACACCTAGCTCTTAGGGATTACTTTTATATATTATTAATTTGTTTTACAATTCCAAGTCGTGCGAACATTTGTTTGCTTTATTTTAGAGCGATAGCTCCAAATTATTTATAATTTTTTTTTATATTTTTGGTAATCAAGAAAATGTGGATTAGGCCTCCAGGGGAAACCACAATAAAAAAAAACGCGCCTTGAACTTTACCTCATAAAAAGGTGGTGTGGAAAATGGTTCAAACAAAGTTTAGGAATGATATTTTCATATCTAATTTATTTATATAGCTTTGTTTTTAGAGAAACTTGCCTTTCGAGACGACGATCTGAAACCAGCAAAGTGCGACAACGTTAAAGGTTTCAATTCAATTGTTAAATCTGATTATATTATTAATATAACTTTAAGTTAATTGCTTTCTAATTTTACCATCATCAAAACAGCCACAGAGTGAGCACTGAGAAGAGGGACTAACTCCACAACAGAGCCATGATGTCATTTTGCGACGCCCACTCATTAGGCTCTCATCAATTGCTTAATTTCGATAAGAGTCGCCATGTTCTGACACCTTGTTTGCCACAACAAAAGGTGTGTGGCGAGGGGCGTGGATCTGCAGGCTTCAATGCCACCACAATGGCACCGCTATGATATGCCACCTGAGCGGACGTTGCTCCTGTTGTGGCCGCTGGTCATTGCTGCTGCTGCTGTTGCTGCTGCTGCTGTTGCTGCTGTTGCTGCTGCTGTTGCTGCATTCAGCGCATTCATTTGTCATGCATTTATGCATTTGTGGCACTCCCACAGAGGCACACAAAAGGTGGAGGCGTGCCCCTACACTGGCCACTGAGCATTTATTGAATTTCGTGAGTTGAAGCCACATTTTAACATTTTAAAACATCAAACAAGCCCGAAGCTACTATATGCATTATCTAGCAAAAGGTATCTGAACTTACGTACTTAAAATAAGGTTTTTTTTTTATAAACCAAACGGAAAGCTATTGGAAATTTGTATACCCTTTGCGTTGGATCATTTAGAGTCTATAGATTTTGAATTAATAATCAAGAAAGAAAACAAATAAAACTTACATAAAATGAGTTACCAATAAAAGTGCATATAAAATATATTTAAAAATGTAATAATAATAATAATTAGTTACTTAAAAATTAATTACAATATTCAAATATATTATAAAATATATAATTTATTACTAATTACAAGTTAACAATTTTTTTCTAGATATTAATATCTCTAAGGATCGGCTGTTGCTCTCAGTTCTCCATAGAATCCATGATGGCTCCTACTTTGGCCTGTGAGTGGATGGGGCACTTTGGAGATCCGGTAACAGGCCTCAGGTTCGTTTCTGTTTGGCCTTTTCGGCACATAAATTGCCCAGACCATGCCAGACCAAACCAGACCAAACCAGACCACCCAGACCTGGCCAAAACCAGGCCCTGGTTGTTGTCGTTATTCGTCCTGTCTACCATTTAGCCGCATTTTGTTTTTCATTTTTTTTTTTCCCCCACAGCCACAGCCAGTGCCAGTTTCAGTGCGTGTGTGTCGGCGTGCGTACATACTATAGGAATACGAATACGAATACGTATACGGTATGCACAACGGAAATGAATTGAAATTTTAAAACCCACAGCTGCGACCGCTTCCTGCGGCAAAAGTAGCACCAACCGACGACACTTCCCAATATACACAGATGTATGTACTTACACATGTCTGTCTGGGGGTGTGCGTGTACGAGTGTATGTGTGTGTGTGTGTCTGTGTGTGTGACTTATTTACGAGTATATGTTTGTGCATTCCAGAGACAGATTCCCATTATATTTTTGGGTAAATTATTTCATTGTTTTCATTGAAAATGAGAGGTAAACATCAATATAAAATTCTTAAATAAAATATTAAGTACATCAAATTTGTAATTTTCAAACACGTATTCATTGTTCAATTAAGGCAACATATGTCCTATTAGTAATTTTGTAGTAAACATGGCGTATGAGTAATGTATTTACCTAACAAAAAAAAAACCAAAAATTTTTAGATTTTAATTCAGTTTGAAACCCTAGAATTTATTTTACGGAATTGCCGCTGCCTGCCTGCAATTTATTTAAATAAAAACCTATATGTATGGAGGATATATGTATATATGCTGCATGGCGATGCTATATGCGTTGTGTGCGTAGAAGTTTATATCATTGATACACTTGGACGCATTCTTATGCCGAGCACACAGGACCCCTTGTCCCTTGTCCTTAAAAGATTTATTTGCCAGTATTTAAAGTTAAGCTGGATGCCCATTTTTACCAATTTATTTAAATTGATTTAATGTATAAATATATGTATATATTTTTTATATAGAGATCAAATGATGGCACACAACACAAACTGGCATTCAAAGAAGATTTGCCTCTGCTCCATTTCTGTTTATTATTTCCGGTTTAAGGCTTTGCAGTTACCTAAAAATTCTTTTATTTATTTATTTTGATTTTTGTTTTTTTTTTTAATTTAATCGAAGTTCAAAATGGAAACCAACACTGAAACACACAACACTTGTAAAGTTAGATTGATAGATGGCCCGTGCACTTCTATGAACCAGGCTAAAAATCTAACTTTAGTTGTGATTTTTAGGATTTTAGGATTTTTCTGTAATTTATATTACGTTATATTACTTTAAAATAAATTTAAAATTTAATTAAATATTAAATATAATTCAATTAAATATTTAAATGATTTATTTGTTGAAATATTAAAAAAAAATGGTAACCTCAAGAGCCATCTCAGCATATTTATCGCTTTAAATATTTCCTTTTCATTTCCCCCGTGTATATATACCATATCGGGTTCGCTTTTCCCAACCCTCGCTTTTCACTCGCGATAATTTAAAAGGGAAATTATGAAGAGCGACACGCGACAAGGTTCATCGGAAATTCCGCTGCCATTTTATCGCTGGCGCTCCTGCTGCTGCAGTCATCTTCAAAAAGGCAGTTGAGGGACTGCGTCAAAAAAAAAAGAATTACACTCGTTCGGCTTCATACTTTTTACGATTATTTTCTATTTTAATTATTTACATACAAATGCTGCTACACCAAATGATTGATGGGCTTGCAGCGTGCAGCGATAGAGATCCGATTCGAAGCCAAAATAAAGATGCCGATGATGGCCATGTTGATGATGATGACAACACTGCCAAATATTACGTATACGTACTGTGTGACCGAGCATATATAAATTGTAAATCAATAAATAAAAAACAGAGAGAATCGAACAAGGGGGCTCACGCAAAAATCGTAAATAAATAAAATTCGCAAAGTGACGCAAAGTACGACACACACACACACACGATAAAAATGCAGCAAAGGGGTTAAAGGGAAGTGGGGGGGGGTTAAGGGTTAAGGGCTAAGAGGGAGAGGCTAACATTGAACTGGCAGTGGCATGTTGTTATTGCCATTGTTCCTGGGCATCAGCCCATTGTTTATTGTATTTTGTATTTCGCATTTCGGAATTTCGTGCCGAGCGCAGCGATAAAAATGCTGCTAAAGTATAAATTATGCCAATATAAGTTTGAAAATGAGCGAGACAAGTGAGTGAGAAAAAAGGCAGAATAACGAGGGAGGGAAAACACAAGTCCTATAATAGTGTTGATATATTTTTTATAAAAAAAAAATAATCTAACTTATGTCAGAATTATTGCTTACTTAATTTGTCGAAAAAAAATATATTAATAAATATTGCTTACTTAAAATCTCTTTAAAAATCTCTCCAAAAAAATATTTAAAATATAATCCTTTCAATTCCAGACTTATTTCATGGATCCCTGGATTGTAAATATTTTCTGGCAACCCTCGCAACAACAATGGACAGGAGACAATGTAGCCGACGCCATTCACAAACGCGCCAATCCTTAGTAGTATGGGTTTATAATTTTTTTCTATATATATATATATAAAGATATTTTTTTTTTTGTATTCGTTGCCCATTCGGGTCACGCTCAAAAAATGCGCATAATTGGCAAATTTAGAGTGAAATTGCTTGACAAATATGCAAAAAATGTGTAATACACAAATGCTGATAGCTGAAATAGAGCTGCTGCCAAAAAATTTCAATGATTCAATGATCTCCCCTACAATCTGGCTTAAATATGAATGTTGTTAATACAAAAAGCCATTTAATGAGAATTTTTACTTATTTTTATAAAGTTGCCTGAGTAGGCAGTTTTTTTTTAATAAACAAACGAATTTTGTCTTATCTCTTAAGTGGCTTAGTTTAGTCGGTTCCAAGTAATTTATTTTGCTTGGGGTTTTCCCTGTTGAAATCTATAGTTTCCTGAGGCTTTAGCTGATTTCTTTTTTCAGTGGATTAGGAAATATTTTAATTTATGATTTATGATTTTCTTTGTGTGAGACCATTTTTAAGAGACATCCAAATAACTTTCTTTTTTATAAACTTTATTTATTTGATTTATTTAGTTTTTCTTTTATTTAAGCTACAAAAAAAAGGATACAACTCAACTCTCAGCACTTCCCTTAAACACCCTCCACATACTTTCTGATCCAGTCCTTAAAATAGAAGACCCTGGCATAGCCATCCGGATAATTGGAGCCGCAGCCGCCCACAACGAAGCCAGCAATGCCCACCACCTCGCCATTGTAGATGGCCGGACCGCCAGAGTCACCGTTGCAGGCCCCGTTGTCCACCTCGTGGATGAGGCACAGTTCGCCGGCAAAGCCAAAGTCTATCAGCTCAGCGCAACGCTCCGTGGAAATGGACTTGAGTGTGTTGTATTGCAGGTAACGTGGCAGGTCGCCCTGGTGCCAGAGCCTGCCCCAGCCGGAAATCACGATATCCGCGTCCACGGGCGTATCGACGGTGGGCAGGGCAATGGGCTGGATGCTGGCCGAGTAGATCAGCGGAGTGTCCAAGCGCAGCAGGGCAATATCATTCTCAAAGTTGCCATAGTTCTCGTGGAAAATCACCTCGACCACCTGGCTTAGGATGCCGCCGCTGAACCGATCGTTGCTGCCCGACCGAACGGTGAGACGTTCCGCGGCAACGGCCACATACTTGCCATCCGAATCCTCATTGGTCACACAATGGGCGGCGGTCAGGATGTAGGTTCTTGACAGGATCGAACCGCCGCAGCTGTGAGAGCCGCCGTTCCTCAGGGAGATCTGATGTGGGAACTGATTCTTGGCTGCATCCACGCCGCCAACAATGCGCCCGTCGATGTAAGGCGCTGACTGGGCACAGGGCAGCACCCCCAGCAGCAGCAGCAGGCAGCTGGCCAGCAGCGGTAGTAGCCCAACGTGGACGGATGTCATTTTTGAAATGGTCAAAGCCCCGGCACCAGCACCTCCTTAAGTACACTCTCTTCACTCACTCACCGATGTCTGATTTACAAGCCGTACTATCTCTATACCCAAGGCGGCGGCAGTATCTTATCGAACGATGAGATTTATATATGGGGGCCTTAGGCGGAATGGAATCTAATCGCAATGGTCAAGCATCGAGGAGACGCGGATCCGCGACGATTGGGAAATTATGTCATTGCTAATTGTTGGCTAATCTTGATGGGCAATTTTTCACCCAGCCTGAGCCTGTCCTTCTGTCTGTTTGTTTGTTTGTTTTAAAAGGGCAGCCCTGCACCTGGCGAGATTCCCACACAGACAGAGCCTTGCATATTTTGCGGCATTACCTTAGCTTAGCTTTCTTATAAATCTGGCCTCCACTCTACTCGATATTTCATATAATATGCAGGATATGGGAAGTAGCAGGTGCGCCTAATTGTCAGCCAATTACAGGTTACTTATGTCCCCTAGTGAGTTTGTAATACACATTTTAAAAACAATTTAATGCACTGAAATGTGTTTCGTAAAAGTATTTAATTTATTTTGTTACTTTCACATAGATTTATGGGTTTCTTGTGTTTGATTCTTCGGTTTTCTTAATTAAATAATTTAAAAGAGATCAAATAAATAAAGTTTAGATGACAAAGTCATATCTTTATAATGAAGTCAAATTAAAGAAGGTTCGAAGGCAGTGTCTATAAACATCGCTATCTTTTAAGATCCCCCAACTTAGATTCAAATTTATATATGTTCATAACGATTTCCTCAAAGTTTATTACATTTTATTATTATTTTATTATTTATTCAGTTTATTATGCCTCCTCCTTCTCTTTAATTCTTTACAGAACATCGGAGTGAGCCCTGATCCAGTCGTTGAAGTAGTGCACCCTGGTATATCCATCCGGATTGTTCGTTCCACAGGCGGACCACACGAATCCGGCAATGCCTACCACCTGCCCGTTGTAGATGGCCGGACCGCCAGAGTCGCCGTTGCAGGCCCCGTTGTCGGCTTCGTGGATGAGGCACAGCTCCCCAGGGATTCCCCAGCCGATCATCTCGTCGCACTTCTCGAGGGACAGCGACTTGAGCGTGTTGTACTGCAAATAGCGCGGCAGATCGCCCTGATGCCAGAGCCTGCCCCAGCCGGAGATAATGACGTCCACATCCGCCGGGGTGTCCGCTGTGGGCAGATCAATCGGCTGGATGCTGGTCGAGTAGATCAGCGGTGTGTCGAGACGCAGCAGGGCCACATCGTTACGAATATGACTGCCATAGCCCTCGTGGAAAATCACCTCGGCCACCTGAACGAGAACTCCGCCGCTGAATCGATCATTGCTGCCCGCCCGAATGGTGAGGCGTTCGGCGGCGACAGCCGCAAAATTGCCTTCCGAATCCTCATTGGTCACACAGTGGGCAGCGGTCAGGATGAAGTTCCTCGACAAGATCGAACCGCCGCAGCTATGAGAGCCGCCGTTTCTCAGGGAGATCTGATGAGGGAACTGGTTCTTGGCGGCATCCACGCCACCAACCACACGGCCGTTGATGCTGCCGGGGGCAGACTGTACGGGTGGCAGCTGCAGGGCCGCAAGGAGCAGCAGTAGAGTCGCGGAAACAGCAGCTTGGGCAATTGCCATTTTTGAAATGGGGGAAAAGCCCCAATCGGTGTACCATCTTATATATAGCAGGGAATTGTTATTGATTTATAATCAAAGCGCTATCTTTCGTTAACTAACTAGTAGTATCTAATCGCACGATGAGCTTTATATTGCGGAGCGGCTTATAGGGGACTTAATCTTATCGTTGACAAGCAAATTGTGTTAATATTTTATGGGTAATCTTGATGGGGGAAATTCATTCAACAACTTGACCTTGCTACAAGTAATATAATATGTTTTTTCTTGACTTTTGCCTACTTTGCGGCAGAGAAATAATGATTTTCCTTCTTTAATTTGCTGTCAGCACTGAACATTATTATCCCGAATCCACAATCACTCGAGAATTAATGGAAAAGCGGATCAAGAAGTAAGGATTAAGATTTTGCCTCAAGTCTATAACGAGTTTTGAATGATCTAGTATTAATATTTACAGAAATAAAGTAGAGATCAAGAAGAGTTAACACAGGAATTATGTGAGAATGAATTTTTTTAAATAATTTAATAATAAAATACCATAATTAAATGCTCAAGTCTTAGCCAAAGGACACCAAAGAATCGGCAGGAAGGACTCCAAGAGAGAAGAAGAGGGAGCGCGAAAAGTGCCATTGCAAACACCTGAAAGACAATGGAAAAAGGCATAGGCAAAAACATTCCCGGAGCAACAATAACGGTAACGGACTGTGAAACGATTCGTGATAAATCTATTAGCCCATCCAGAGTTGCATTGTGTGCGAAAGAGAGAAAGCGGGGGAGCCGTGCCCCAAGCGGGACAGCAACAGGCGGCGAAGACAATTGACGGCTGAAGACACAATTAGAGGAAAGGAGAAAGGAGAGAAGGGGAGAAGATGGCGATAAAAGAGAAGGTGTAAGGAATTCTCATTGACCATTTGTATGCGTATACGTAATATTGTGTGTGTGTGTGTGTCTGTTTGTGTATTTGTTTGTTTGTTTGTTTGTTTGTGTCTGTGGTAACTTTTTAATTTAATCAAAACGAAGCGAATGCAAGAAGAGTGCCTGGAGAAGAACGAGTGAAATAAGGATAAACGCAGACAAGCCAAAAAAAGAAAAAAAAAAGAGTCAGAAATGCACTGAAAAAATACTGAAATTCTGTGAACAAAAAGCATATCGAACTCTTAAAAAATTACAAAGAAAATACCAGCGAGAAAACAGATAGAAAATATCAATAATACTAAAAATATATCTAAGAAAAAAATATCTGAGAAAGAAAAAATACTGAAATTCTGTGAACAAAAAGCATATAAAACTCTTCAAAAAATACAAATAAAATACCTGCGAGAAAACACTTAGAAAATATGAATAATACTGAAAATATATCTAAGAAAAAAATATCTGAGAAAGAAAAAATACTGAAATTCTGTGAACAAAAAGCATACACAAACTCTTAAAAAATTACAAAGAAAATACCAGCGAAAAACAGTTAGAAAATATCAATAATACTAAAAATATATCTAAGAAAAAAATATCTGAGAAAGAAAAAATACTGAAATTCTGTGAACAAAAATCATACACAAACTCTTCAAAAAATACAAATAAAATACCTGCGAGAAAACACTTAGAAAATATGAATAATACTGAAAATATATCTAAAAAAATATCTGAGAAAGTATTAAAGAAAATCCCACAAATAATGCAAAAAAAAAAAAATAATAAGAAAATATTACAGGGGTTATTCAGAAAATAACCAGGAAAATGCGCTAAAAAACCTTTTAGATTTCCTAAAAGATTATAAGATAATTCCAAAACATGAATCGTAATTTCCATAGTTCTTTTTTATACTTTTCTAATAAAATAATTCATTAAATTCTATAAATTGCCTGATTTCTCTCAGTGCCTTGACCGCGAAAGGGTCGGAAGAAACGCCGGCCGTCAGCGGAGTTGGCGAAAAGTTTATATCAAGGTTCGCACTTAATTATTGACAGTGGCAGGCCGGATGCTTGAGGGATTCTCTTCCTCGATTTTCCCCAGCTTTTCCCCTATACCCCCCTCCCTCCCTGTTGCGGTCAGCGCGGTAAGGGGAAGCTCTGAGGTCTAGACATTTAAATTATGCACAGCCTTCGCTGGTTTGTTCGGTTAGAGAGAGGTTCCCGGCTCTCGGTGCTCAATCAGCCGGCTTTTTAATACCAACAAAAATATGAAAACCGGCGGTGGACACTGGTGGGGGAAATCCCCTAAGGGGGGAAAGGGGGGAGAGAGTGTATAACATGGCCGCAGAATTTCAATTTCCCATCACGGTTGGTCAACAAACTTAACCAGCGCATCATGCAGGGGAAAGCCAACAATATAGGACACATTAAATCATTGGAAATGCACAAAATACCACTTTATTTATATATATATATATTTTGATTTAATAAATATATACTGCTCTTTAATTAAAGTTTATATAAAATAAGATTAAAAAATAAATGGAAAATTCGTTGGATTAAATTTTAGAAGTTTTCTCTTAAAACATAACAAACTTTAGCAGCTGTCTGGTCCTGCCAATTATTTTGATTAAAGTTTTTAAAGCTATGCAAAACCGGAGTTGCCTTTTGCACTGCCATTTGCCTTTCTTTATACATATATATATGTATATATATCTGTTTTTTTTTTTGTTGGATTTATCTTTCATCTTTGGCAAAGTGTTTCACAACTATTTCACTGCACTTGAGAGTGCAATGCCAGTGGGAGTGGAAGGAGAAAGGGGTAAGGGCCTGGTCTGCGCTGAGTTGGGTAAAAATCTTTCGAACAACTCCCGTTACCGTTGGCGCTGTTATCGAATTAAATACATACAGACAGACAGACAGACAGACAGACATATATAGGAGGCAGCATAGTCGCCGCCACGGGGCGATCAATGTGGAAATTTATGGAGCGAAAGACGAGGCCAGGGGCGGTCTGGGTGGGCACGGAGGAGGAGGAGGCCAGGCAACAATTTTGGCAGCCGAGCACGTGAATGGAGTCCAAAATTTTGCGCACTTGTGCAATGATAGCGAACCACCAAAAGCCAAAACCCGTAGCATCAATCCTCCATAGCTCTTTCCCTGCTATCCTTTCCCCCCCCCCCCCCCCCCTCCCAT
>VNJQ01002423.1:0-20729 GCA_008042515.1 Drosophila truncata | reverse complement strand
TCTCCCTTTCCCCCCCCCCCCCATCATTCCATTCCCTTCATTCCCATTCGTGTGCCATTTCCACGTTCCTCTCTTACAGAAACTCCACAAACCATAGACAGGTAAACCAGGTACATACTCAGCCAATTGCATGTATGTAAGTATTAACAGCCAAGGACAAAATAATAGTAATGAAATTCTGGTAAATTTAACTATTTTATATTTATATATTTATCTAAAATTTGGTACTTAATATTATATTTATAATTATACCCTAAAAATAAGATTTCCTTTTCAAATACTGATTTATATTTTTGTAATATTTTTTCAATAAGATTTATATGTTTTAATATCAAAATAAAGCTGGTCAAAGTCACTAAAATGTATTATATTTAGTATATTTAATTAAATTTTACAGTATATTTTATTTAATGGTGAAATTAACTCCTTTGTAATTATATATTTATCTAAAATTTGGTATTTAATATTATATTTATAATTATACCTATAAATATTTAGGATTTCCTTTTCAAATACTGATTTATATTTTTGTAATATTTTTTCTATAAGATGTATATGTTTTAATATCAAAATAAAGCTGAACAAAGTCACTAAAATGTATTATATTTACTATATTTAATTAAATTTTACAATATATTTTATTTAATGCTATTTTACTGACTGCTACGTAAGGTAAGAGCCTTAAATATGCACATAGACTGGTTGCAAAGGGGTGTGGAAATTGTTTGGAGGAAAGGAGGAAAGGAGGGTTCTAAAGGACCAACTCTCGTTGGCCATTTGGTGTTCCTGATAGTCAAAAATATATAAGTCATTGCCTTTAAGTTCCTGGGCGTTTGATTAATACTTAACGTAGGCAGTAGTTAAAGGTTTTTACAGATTTTCAACTACATAAAAATGATTATTTCTTAATTAAATTACTTTTTATACAAAATAAATCATTTTAATGGTTGCAAACCCAAAAGAACATCATCTAATTTCATAGCTTACATAAAAAAAAACTATTTATTTCTGTCAAAAAAAGCAAAAAGCCAAATCTCCAGCAGACAGTTGGCTTAAACTTGAACTATTTTTATCGTCTGCCCTCAACAAAACAGTTGCAATCGAATCAATTGCGGTAATATCCGAACATGACAACTCATTAGATCCATAATAGATAATTGAAGCATCATCGTCGGCGTGTCTATATCATCGTCAGTAGTAGCCTGCAAGCGGGATCCGAATCGCATGGAGGATGGCCAAAAAGTTATTGAACTGTGGCCATTACGCTTCAATTGATTGTCGAGTGCCATGGGCGGCAGTATGGAGTGTGGAGTGTAGGAGTATGGAGTACAGAAGGCTGACTGACTAGCCAATTATGCCCCCAAGGGGCGAGAACGGAGTGGAGGGCGAAAGGGGGAAAGGACGCTCCGTAACGGAGATGGAGACGGAGACCATGTCCGTTGCGAGAGTTCCTCCTTATCGCCATTGCACATTGCTCATGTCCATGTCCACGTTAGCGACGCCTCGCGACTCGCGACATTTGCCAAAAAGGAGGCGTATAACCTCTGCCACCCGCCAACCGTCACACCCTTCGAGCGAGCAGATTTTCAGGCACAGCAAGAAAAAAAATTAGCCATATAAAATTATGATTAAATAAAAGATTTAAGCAGGCAACATGGCGTATGAGTAACTTTTAAAGGCAGAAATATTACTCATACGACCAGGTGTACGTTTTTAATTATTTTCTTTATTATTTAGTTTTCTTATTAATTCTTATTTAATTAATATTATTTTAATAAATATTCTGTTTCCCTTCTTTTTAATATCTAACCGGATAGCATGGCGTATGAGTGATTTTTAACGCAGAAATATTACTCATACGAACCGGTTTACGTTTTAAATTATTTTCTCTATTTAGCATTCTTATTAATTCCTTTTTAATAAATATTATTAAAACAAACATTCTGATTCCCTTCTTTTTAATATCTAACCGGGTAGCATGGCGTATGAGTGATTTTTAAGGCAGAAATATTACTCATACGACCAGGTGTACATTTTAAAATATTTTCTTTATTATTTAGCATTCTTATTAATTCCTTTTTAATAAATATTATTAAAACAAACATTCTGATTCCCTTCTTTTTAATATCTAACCGGATAGCATGGCGTATGAGTAATTTTTAAGGCAGAAATATTACTCATACGAACCGATTTACGTTTTAAATTAATTTTTCTATTATTTAGCACTCCAATTAATTCTTATTTTATTAAAATTATTAAAATAAATATTTTGTTCCCCCTTTTTTTAATATTTAGCCAGACAGCATGGCGTATGAGTGATTTTTAAAGCAGAAATATTACTCATACGACCAAGTGTACATTTTAAATTATTTTCTTTATTATTTAGCATTCTTATAAATTCCTATTTAATAAATATTATTATAATAAATATTCTGTTACCCCTTTTTTTGCCAGTGTACCCAAACAGCGATAACAGAGCATCAACCTCGCTGGAAAGACCGAAAGAGCAAAGAAAAAGCAGATGAGGGTGAAGAGGTATAAAGAGGGTTATGGCAGGAGGAGTGGGTAGTGCATCTGCCACGTGCAGCTCTTGATTTAGTTGCGGCACGAAGTCAACGACATTGCGACCAAGGACCAAGGACCAAGTACCCAAGGACCATGCACCAGGCAATTGAAATTAACATTGGCCTGGACGGGGGTCACTCTTGGACCAATGTATGTCCCTCCCTTCGTCCGTCCATCCCCGGCTGACAGCTCATTTCACTTTCTCACTACTCGGAGATTCCCCCACGGAGAGAATCGTTCCATAATGAAAACATAAAAATCCTTCCATATGTGTGTTTTGGCGTGCAACCGAAATTAATTTCCATTTCGTACATTTAATGGAATTTACTTGTTGTCTGTCAGCCCAAAAGGATTCGTTGTAGTCCTGTGGCTGATCTGCCTTCTGCATGGCCCCCCGAAGGCCCCTGCATCAGCTGCACTCTCTTTCGGCCTGGTTATTTCAGTTTCGGGCTATTTGTTTGACGGCTGTCTGTCAGCTTTTGGCCAAAATATGCACGTGCCAATACACATAGAGAGAGTGGTTAGAATGAAATTGGGTAGAAAGGAACATTATATATACATATGTATATACAAGTGATATTATAAATCAAACAGACATGCTTTGAAATTTATATAAATAAACTAAAATGATTTAATTTAAACACGAAACTATGTACATGGCACAAAATAAATCCATTTTCGATCTTGTTATACTCAAAGCTCTCTAAGTCTAAATCGATTTTTAGTATTTAAAAGGTTTTTCTTTTTCTTTTTGGCATTTTCCTTATTTCACAATTTTATTTGTGAAATTAATTAATTCAATAAAAGGGAAATATGCAATTTATGGTGGCCATAAATTTTCACATACACATCCAAAGGGTGGCGGCACAGATACTCGAACTCGAAACTCGAAACTCGTATTCGTATTCGTACTCAAGCTCGGTCTCGGGCAGGAGTGGAGCCGTGTCTTGCACTTGGCCAATATGTCTGTACATAATTTATGCGCCATCTTTTAAATATGTTTGAAATTTCCCCAACATTCAATAGAAAGTTTTATGCAAAACTCAAACGGAGCGGAGGGATAGGGATGAGATATTTATTGTCCTGGGGCAAGTGCATATGGAAATCATTAGATCCCGCAGAGAAAGCAATTTGATTTAATTTACTTATTTATTTTATTGAAGTGTCAATTAAAAGCTTTTTATGCAACCCTGTTATTATTATTTTTTTTGCTTTGTTTGGTCAGCAGCTGCATTTGAAATTTTATTTTGATTAAGTGTTCAAAATCATTGAATAAATATTTATATTAAAACACTTTTTTAACATTTAAATAAATGATAATAATGGCTTTATGAAATATTTTTAAAATGTTACAAGATTATTACTTAGGCTTTCGCTTAGTCTTTTGTTTTCTTTTTCTTTTAAACCGTTTTTAATCGTTTGACCTCCTTTTTTTTCGACCATTTTTGGTGAAATTTGTTGCACTAAGCCTGGGATTACCACCCCTAGGGTTACCTCCTTAAGGGCCCACCCCCCCCCGAATTGGGATTATTATTCGTTACCTCCCACCGGCTTTTCAGCACCCAACTGGCTTCTGTTGGGGATAGAAACTGGGTACTGGATACTGGATACTGGCACTGGGACTTAACCAACCTTCCCTGGTGCGTGCCAGGCAGAAAACCAAATGACTGATGGCTGGTTAATTGTCTGGCCATGGCTTTTGTTCTTTTTCCCCCCTCTGTGAATTTTTTTTTTTTTTTTTGTATTCTGTGTGCTGCTGTTGTTTTTTGTGCAGCACTCCTGCTGCTGACGCTTGAAACATTAGACTTAGACGTGGCACAGATATAGTGCGGCCAGGAGTATGAGGATGACTACGACTACGACGAATCCCTTGCCAGAGCTAAAACTGGAGCTGAAGCTGAAGCTGGAGCTGGAGCTGGAGATGTAGCTGCAACTGCAACTGAAGATGAAGCCGAACCCACAACAACAACATCAAAGACAATGCACACATGCACCACACGACGACGAGGGGGGTCAACTCGATGCAAGCCCGAACAGCAGCAGAAGCAGAAGCAGTAGCAGACTTTGGTAACTGGGTTTTGAACCAACCAAACAACCAACACACAAGGAAGGGAGTCCCCAGGATGAGACCTCAACTCCAGGCTAGTTGGCAAGTTGGCAAAATTCAGAGCTGAAATTTCAGTTTCCCTAATTCCAAGTGTTGTATCAAATGAGGATAATCTGCGACCAGTAGTTGACCCTTAGCTCTATTAGAAATTTTGTTGGCAGTGTGAGGAATGACCATATGTGGTCAGTGTGAAAATTAATTAAATTTCTTGACAGAATTTTGCACACTTTTATAAATAATTATTTGATCTATTATTCAGCAGATAATTGTGTAAAATTTAACTCTGTCAATTTTATTTATTTAATAAGTTAAACAGTTAAAACGATTATTTAAAATAATAAAATAAATACATTTATTGTGGGAAATATTATCAATTCTATAATCGATTTTTTTCTAATCTTGTATTAATTTTTATAGATCTTTTTAAAGTTTTTAGCTTGTTGAAGGTTTCTATGCAAGGGTATTAGATTCTTCGTCTTGAGATATTTGAGTGTTGAGCCTCTTGCCGCCGCCTCTGAGGGTTATTTGTACTTTTTTTTGGCCACGTTTCACTCGGATGTTCTAGCTGTTATTGTTGTTGTTGTTGTTGCGCTTTCATTTTGTTGGTTTTATGCGTGCTAAAGCGAGAGGGGGCAACGGAAAAGGAAGAAAGGGGAATAGGGAGACGGACCAGATGATAGCCAGGAGGAGTGAGCAAAAGAGTTTCGGGAAACAAATGGCAAGAAAACACCGCATGGCGATGATTGTGATGACGACGATGTTTTCATTGTTTTGTTACGCTCGCTTTTCATACAAAACTAGCCCCAACTCCGGTGTCCCCTACCCCCCCCCCCCCTATCCCCTCGTAACCCCCTTTTTTTGGAAGCCTTCGCGCAGCTGCCAGCTACAATATTTTACTGACTGTTTGCTGGATTTTCTTTGCAATTTTGATGCTATTGCTGAGCACAAAAACGACAAAACAAAATGGGAAGAGGCCTGACTTTAAAATAAACGAATTTTCTAACACCCTTCAAAAAAAAAAAATAGCAATGGGAATAGAAAAAGCAAAAGAAGAAAAGTTGAGCCAAAGCCTTTGAATAATCTATTTAAATATATATTTCAATGATCTATTTTGAAGTTTTGGTACAAGGATCTTTCTAAATTTTTGGATCCCCCAGTTCAAGGCATTCAAAAAACAAGCGAATGAAGCAGAGAAGAGGTGGAGAAGAAAGAGTAGAGCATGGTGAAGATGTAGAAAGGGTTAAGGAGAAGGGGAAGGAGTATGAAAAAAGAGAAAGAGAAGAAGCGGCTGAAAGAATAGGAAAGGGGCTTTTGCGAGGCTTTTTAAACAGCAGCAGGAACAGCAGGAAGCGATGAAAGAGGAGACACGGGAGGAGATGTAAATGTAAAATGGTAGGGAGAGAAGAAGACGGAATAGTGGGGCGGAAAGAGGAGGTTATGGGAGATGAAGCTCTGGCAATAATGGTGACTGGGAACGATGGCAGCGAGGCGGACTGCGAAGCCAGCTGCGACTGCATCGGCAACAACAACTACAACAACAATTTTTCAAGCGCTTCCGAATGTTGCAATAGAAATCTGCATTTTTAATTTGTGTATATGTATGGGTGTGTGTGAGAGTGAGTGTGGCATGTGTGTGAAGAGTGTGTGTGTGTGTGTCTATGTGGTGTGTTCATGTGGCTTGTGTCCATGTGTGTTTCGTATGTGTTTCTGTTGATTTCTTCTCGTTCTTTGCTTTGTTGCCGTTTGTTCGCTGCTGTTGTGCTTCAGATTCAAAACAAGAACCATGAGATAGCACTGAAAAAAATTACTGGTTTAAAATTCATTTAATTAACTCTAAGACTCTAGTCCAAAAATATTTCATTGATTAGATAATTCAATAATTTTGAAACGGTAGATAACCAAAAACCAAAAAAGCAATTAAAATTCATTTTAAAAATAACGAAACTTAATTCTTATTTCTGACTTAAAAAATAAAAATTGAACCATTATAAATTGATAAAACATTATTTTTTATTATTATATTATAATTATTATATTTTTATACATTATATATTATTATTACAATATTAAGTATTAAAATATTAAGGGTAAATAATATAGAGTTTTGTAAATATTTAATAAACACAACGGGGACATGATTACTTTTCCATTTAATTATTTCCTTAAATTCCAAATTAGTATTTATTATTATTTTCCTCAGTGTCTTATGTGCATTGCTGTGTATTTGTGTGTGTATGATTGTTTGTTTGTATGGTTCCCTTGCTTGCTCGTCTGTGTGCTTGTTTGTTTGTTTGTGTGTGTGTGTGTGTCAGAGAGTCCCAGTTCTCAAAACGTTTGATGTTCCTACTCATGTTGTTGTTGTTCTTGTTGTTGTTGCTGGTATCCTGGGCCATGTTGCTTGTAACTTCCTTGTGCACCACACATGACCCTCTGCTCCTTACAGGACCTCCCATGCTCCCGCCATAAGCAATCTTTTTGTGAAAAATGTATAGGGATTTATAGCTGGGACTTAGTTGATGATCTGCGAATTATTTTGTCATTGATCTACTCTGAAATATTAAATCAGGATAGATAATAATATAGATAATAATTATCTATAACCCGGAACTTCAATTTCTCTTAGAGTTCTCTACTCTGTTTCAGATTTCCTTTATTTATTTGTCTTTTTGTATAATCCTCTGGCTAAAACCTCCTGAAATCCTTGGTAAAATCCTCATGGAGCTGCCTTTAGACGGATTCATCATCTGTTGACTACTACTAGTAGTTAGCACTCCAGTTGGCTTCACTCTTCCGTACAAAAAACCCTCATCAGGTATTCTTTGTTATCCCTGAAATATCATCCTCACTGTCAGGAATAAGCCAAGCCGACTGCAAGGATTTTTAACTCCAACATTTATTTTGTCTTTCGTCGGTTTGCCTTTATGTATATTTTTTTTTCTTTCTTTTCTGTAGTTTCTCTTTCATGTTTCCCCCCTCTATTTTTTATTTTTATTTATTTTTATATATTTTTTTTTGTGTGTTGGGGGAAATAAGAACGCTGGTGGTAGTGGTCAGCTTTTGATTGTGATATGCACACAAAAGCGGATTATTCTTGACTCTTTAGCAGCATCATTTATGACATGCAACAATAACACAGGCGCTGGGGCGGGACAAAAACAAAAAATAAATAAAATAAAAAAAAAGAGGGGAGGCACTCCACAGCAAATGCAATTTCGGTTAGTGGCCACAATTTTGTTTAGAATTTTTGAACCTCAACAATGTTGCATTGTCTCTCGCTTTGCTGCATGGAGCCATGCTCCACGCTCGCATGCATTGTAGTTACATTATGCTCACATATACACATACATACATACATATATGTATGTATGTAGTATTTGTGGGATTCCCCAGCGAATTAATATCGACGAGGGTCGAATTCCAACCGAAAAAGCTGCTTAAGTTATTAGTTATTGTTATCAATAATATATACAACTAACTATCCCATCGATATATCCATTTCCGTGCACGCTCACTTTTATTGCTAAACATTTTGGGGTTGAATAAATTTAATTGTAATTCTATCATAAATTATCATACAGCAGAGTTTCCGTTTGATAAAAATGGAATTGAATTCTAATTACAAAACGAAATCAAATTTTCGGCCATAATTAATTGGTAAATGTGCGTAAATTGTTTTTTGGTGCTACATATAGCAGAGATATTTGGTCATTGATCGGGTGCTTTTCATTTGGCTTACTAACACTGAAATTGTGAATTATTTGTTGAAGTAAATCAAGTGGAGTGCAACATTATATCTTTATTAAATTCTATTCCTAAATGCAGTGCAATGTTTAATTTAATATGTTATTTTTTAAATCTACTTAATATTAAATATTTTTGAACAGATTCACCAACACTGCTTTTAATTGGGCTTTCTAACACTAAAATGCTATATTAGCACTGATTAATATAAAAGTTCTTTATTTTTGACTTTCTTAAGTATTTTATTTTATTTAGTCATTGAGAATCAGTTTAGAAATCTACTACCAATAATAATTATTAACAATTAATAGATCTAATTAAATAAACTCATCGAAAATTCCTTCCCTTAAAATGCGGTAATATTGTTCATTGCTTAGACTTAAGTAACAGGTATATATCATCGGCACAGGTGTGAAAGAAGCTGCAAAAGGGTGGCGATAAAGAGGGAAATGCTGCTGAAATGATAGGACAAACGTAACGGAAAGGGACGGAAAGTAGACATAGATCCAACAGGCGACGTTGGCACTTTTGGTCCACTTGGCCGGCAATTGGACCATTTCGGTGAGCGCTTCACAGCGCTCAAGTTGCGTTCGGCCAGGGTTGGAGTTGATGGTTTTAGAAGGTGGGGTTGGCAAAGCAGGACTGTGGTTCCTGGAGGACACACACACACACACACCCAAAAGGGGGGCATCCCAGCTGTGCAGGCAGCAAACTGCCAACGACATTTAGCCCACTTTTTACGCAGCAGCAGGCACCCCGGGAATCAGAGAGTTGGGACCAAAGCTGGACCCCAACCCAGCTATAATATTTTATATAAGAAACCTACTTTCTTAACAATATAAAAATATTCAAGGGATTCTAAATAATTTTTTAATTTATATTCTTGTCCCACCTCTTTTTTAGTTTAATATTTCTACCAAATTATAAATAATAAAGGTTTAAAATCCATTCATTATATATCTTAATAACTCGCAAAATATTTGAGTTAAACTTAATAAATGAATTAAAAATTAATTATCCCTTCTACACATTTGTTAATTGTCCCTAAACGATATTCCAGGTCTTTACAATTTCATCCGCACCTGATCCTCTATATAAAGGCCATCCCAATCCAACGATTGCCCTTAGCTGCTGCTGGCGTTGTTGCCCCGTTTAAGATGCAGATAATGCTAATTAATTGTATTGATTAGCTCATTATATCATTAGCTGGCAACTGAACGGCAATGCAGCGAAGGACTAGCCCCGAGCGCCTTTTCAATGTGCCACGATGCCACGATGCCACGATGCATGCGAGGACAATAAGTTCCGACCACAGCAACAATGCAGATCCTGTGCGTTTCCCCAATATACAAATATATATACAGAGATATATGCTTATGTGTGTGCCTGGTGCCGCACATTCATATAAATAAACTTGTCTAAATTGCAGTTACCGCCCCAGGGCCATGGCCAAAATTGTATGCGGTGCCGAGAACTTAACAGGATGGCGGGCAGGGCAGGACGAATGCTGCTGCTGCAATTTAGCATAGAGCTTGGGGTTACGGGGATTGCATAAGGACCTCGGGCAGGTTCTGTTTGAGCTATGTACAGGTGCCTGGGGACTTTATATTATTTGATATTAAAACAAATTCCTTGAACTATCAGTTTGTTTTAATTATCATTATATTTTGATCCTTAATCCCTAATCTTCTGAAACTTCTGGAACGGCGCTTTTCTTAAACCCAGAGTCACCTTTGCTAAATTTTGTCCCTTTTCATTCATTGGTTGGTTCCCCCCAACTCGTGAGATTTCTTCTCATTCTTTGCGCCTTTCTGACTCTGCCGGGATTGTCAGGTGTGTTTCCCCCCGCCTGCCTCTCCTTGAGGAGCGTGACCATAAAAGTTTTTGGCCAAGTTTTTGGGAACACGCTGCACCGTCCTGTGTGTGTGTGTGTGTGTCCCCGGCATCGTTAGGGCGTATCCATCATAATATCTATCAGAGGACCTCGGTGAGGGGGCGCGGCACAGAGCCTCATCCGAATAATTCATTTATATTAATACATCCGGCAGAGCAACAGTCAAACTCACTGCAAAAGAAGAGAGAAGAAGCCTAGTGGAGGGGAGAGAGGAACGCGGGTCGAGCTGGGAGCTCCGACGAGGAAGAAGTATTTCAATTTGTATTGCCAAGTGTCTGCATCTATCTATCTATCTTGCTTCCCCATCTCTAGACCTCTCTTTCCGTCTGTCTGCAGTTGCAGTGCTCGACATCGCCTCGTCGACAGCTTAAAGTTTGAATTGCTGCACACCGAGTCACTGATGCACTCACAAAAAATGTTGTTAGACTTAAAAAAAATTTTTGTAGCCTCTATATAATATTAGTATTAGTAATAAGAGGAATTTGGAAGTATAAAGTAAATAAATTACAAGACGAATGTTGGATTATACCATCGATAATATAGAACTTTAAAATATCGAAGAATTATCGAAAAATTCTTAATAAATACTATCGAGTTTATTTGTTAGCCTCTATCTAATATAAGTATAATATTTAGGAGGAATTTTTAATTAATAATTAATATTAATAATAATTAATTAATAATAAATAACAAGAGGAATATCCGAATATTTCATCAAAAATATCGAAGATTTACCGAAAAATACTTTATAAATACTATCGATATTTTAGAAAAATATCACAAATATTACAGTAAACCCAAAGATACCTTTCGAAATTTACCTGTGCATTTCCGCGTGGACAACCTGGCCGAAACCTGGAACTGGGTTGCATTTGGCTGAGTTCATGGTGGGGTAATGGGTGATGAAATGGGAGTGACAGAGAATGGGGAGAAGGTTGGGCAACAGGATGCAGGACGCCACCTTTTGCAGCTGCTTCCATGTGTTCATGGCGCAAATAATCGCCGTCATCAACAACAACAAAAACAAGATGGCAGGACAGGATCAGGATGAAGTTAAAGCTGCAGCTGAAGCTGCTGATGGAGATGGAGATGGAGCGGGAACGAAGGGAATAAAGATGAGTTGAAAGACGTTGACGCTGACGCCATTAGCACCGAGTTTTGCAGCATCAACGACAAACTTTAAATTGTTGCGTCATTACGATTCGAGTTCCTTCTGAAGAAACATGGACAGAGGCAGGAGTAGGAGCAACAGGAAGCCAGGATATTTGAGCCTAGCCAAGGCATAAATGCTTCTAGTTGCTAGTTGCCTTTAGAAGCCAGAAGAACTGGCAAAGAAGTAGCAGCAGCAGCAGCAGAAGCAGCAGCAGCAGCAGCAGCAGCAGCAGCAGCAGAAGTCTTGTCCCCGTTTGCACCAGTGATTGATGTTGCACTTTAAATTTCAGTTGTGTCAGTCAGATACACACACACACACACACATCCGCAGGCTCCCTAATGACCAGGTGCCACAAATGGTTGCATTCCTGAGAAAAAGAGCTTACCGACCAGGACAAATGTCAGGCCATACGAAAAATGCAGATACAATAAATATTTTAAAGATAAAACGAAATTAATAACAAAACTTAAGTAAACAACAACAACAAAATAAAGATAAAATAGTTTTTAAATAAAATGCCATGAACCAACCTAAATTTCCCTATTTTAACTTGAAAAACTGCATAAAAATGTAAATTAAAGTTCTTCTCCCTCATTTTTTCTCTGGGTAATAATAATAAAAGGGTTCTCCATACATTTTTTATATTGGCAAATATATGAGTCTATGCCAATCTGTCTTGTCCTCGTATAGCCACTGCCTTTTGCCTTCGTAATCATTTAAATGAACAAATTATAAATTACCCCAATAATGGGATGAAGTCACAGGAGTCGGGAGTCAGGGAGTCGGTAGTAGACTGGACTCCCGTTCGGAGTATTCGGAGTCAGCAGTCAGGAATCAGGAGTCAGGAGTCACGTTCAGGCACACACATATATTTTATATGCATGCCATTCATGCATTCATATATGCAGATACATATAATGCTATATGGTGCCATATATTATATATTGCGGCGATTGCATCGCAACGACAATTTTGGCTCATTATAAATTTGCCTTAATTTTAATGCAAAATGTTCCTGCCGCAGTCTGTCTGTCTGCCTGCCTGCCTGCCTGTCGGCCTGTGTCTCTTCCTTTGCCCCCGTCGGCGTGTGTGACTGGCACAGTGCCTTACATTTAATGCAACCAACTCCAACTGCGATTCCGATCCAAGTCCGAGTTGACTCTGCTTCCTCCCTAGCCCCCCTCTTGAATTGCATTCAACTGCAGCCTGCAGGACGAGTCATCTGTCTGGCCCTGCTCCTGCTCCTTCTCCTCGTCCTGCTCCTCCTCCTGCGCTCCTTGTGCGCTGTAGGTAATCATGTTGCTGACAGCATTGTTGCCGCCGCACAGTCCGCCGTTCCTGATACCGTGGGGAAATCTCGGGTAAAGGCTACTTAAGCTAAAACAAAAATTGCCAAATTCAATGAATTCTTAAACTATTTTAGCCAACTTTGCTTTTAGGCAGCAGAGACACGCGAAACCCCAAGGAGTCGGTTTCAAAGTAAGTAATTTTTTTTATAAACCTATAAGCTATAACCTATGACCTGTTGAAAGTATTTATATATATTTTTTCTGGTAAGTTTGGTGAATTCGGTAAAGAAAATAAGTCAAGATCATATTTTTACATCGTAAAATAATTCATATTCCTTTAAATTCAATTTAAATTAAAGTTTTAAAGTTATTCCTGAATTTTTTCTATTCAAATTTACATTATTAAAGTAAGACGTATAAGTTAATCATGTAAAATAATATATATTTCTATATATTCAATATAAATTTAAAGTTTAAAATTAATCTAGAACTTCCTTTATTAAATTTTAATATCAGGAATACCCCAAAAATATTTATAGAAATTTTAAAGAATAAATCTATGTATTAAAAAGCCCTAAAAAGTATTTTTAAATGTTTTAGATATTATAAAATTGATTTAAATAATACATCTTTACATGTAGGTGACTTCAAAATATTCCTAGGTTTTTTAAATATTTTTTAATTAGTTTTTTAAATTATATTTATATATAAATCGTAAAATGTTTATTTTTGGCACTAAACCTAAGCCATAAATAGACTCTAATTTTTCTTAACTTTGACAAGTCATAAAATAACTCTTCCTCTTTTTAATTTTACCTTTTTTTAAGGTAAATAATAAAAATAATTATTCCCACTTCGAGCTTTAGTAGTTTTTAGTGGATACCTCCAAGTTCTATACTTAAAAAAAATGTTAACCACATTGTATGTTAAATTGTTGCACGACAATGAGCCAGCTGCCGCCAAAAAAAAAGTAGAGAATGAAAAGCCAAGGGGAACAAAGGGACGAAGGGAAGAAAAGAAAGGCAGCAAAATGCACATGCCACGTAGTTATGCATATGTCGTTGGCCCAGGACCCCAAAAGCCCTCCGATTTTTCCCCGTTTTCCTCTCGCCGCTGTACGTGTGTTCCAGGCAATTCACAAATTGAACGTACGAAATCACATTAGCCCCGACGTCAGCCTCAGCCTCAGCCTGAGAGAGTCAGCCTCAGAGTCAGCCTCAGCGCCAGATCCTGCACTGTCCCGTCCTGTCGTCCTGTTGTCCTTTCAGCATCTTCGCTTGTTGCAGCGGCGGCAAGCATCGAGCAGCTCCTTGGGGAGTTGCCCCAAAACGTATCCACACCCGCAGCCGAAAACGGCAGAGTACAGTGTCGAAAAAACGAATGTTTCAATAAAAATAAATTTAAATAAATTACTAAAAATCAAGAAGATTTTATGTATTCGTAATTCCAACATTTTTTAGTTAAGAAATATAAATAATTATGCTTTCATTGACTTGGTACTGGTTTTAAATTTATTTATCAACTAATTTATAATTGGATACTTACAACTTTTAAAAATATATATATGATATGTAAATTGTTTATTTTCTTAACTTTTATTCTTTTACGTCTGTCTCTGGTCTCGTTCTCTATAAAAGTGATCATGCACCTTATCGGGTTTTCTTCTTATCGATAGTTATCTTATTCGATAGTTTCTTAGTGTTACCTTATCCTTAGTTTAATATATAATATTTTCACTATTTACAGATAAATAAATATAATAAATTTATTTATATATACAATAAATATAATTTTAAAGTATAATTAATAATTATTATTTTTTTAAGATTCTAAATTAGTTTTCACTTTCTTTAACATTTTGATATATTATAATAAAGATAATATACATACATACATAAATAGAAATAATATAAAACAAAATATATATCAATAAATAATTTAAGGTATACTAATTTTTATTTTATTTATTTTTTGTAATTCCTAATTATTAACCTAAATTTTACAATCCTAAATTATCCCAGTAATATTTTTTTCTTATTGTGCATTTTGGAACCGCTGGTGGACCCGTTCCGGGATTATTTTGGCCGAACACGTACGGAGCCGTTGGCATTGGCCAATTGGCCTGGTCTGGGTCTTGGTCTTGGTTCTGGTTCTGGTTCTGGTCCTGCGACCCGGTCCTGCATCCTCGTTCCATATGCCATATGTATGGCCCTCTGCTATGACGACGTGCTGCAGCAAAAGTTTTCCTTGTCTATTGATTTGAATTTGAATTTTTCGCCTAATTGCAAAAAGTGTGCACAAAGTGAAACAAGCGAGAAAAGGCAAAAAACGAAAAAGCAAAAGAAAAGAAAACTAGCTGGGAAAATGGCAGATGAGGGAACAAAAAATGGAAAATGGAGTTCGAGGAGAAGTTGCATCTTTGCCCATGTAAACATTTCTGATTTTTGACAGTTTAAAGTCCTAGCGGAAGATGGAAAAATAAGTTCATTTAAGCTGTTTGATTTTCTTTATAAATTATACAAATTTATTTGAAGCTTCAACAGGAGATTTTCATCACCTTCAAATCTTAGCCCAAGGCACAAATATAATTCGATACAAATTGCCATATCAATTGATTAAAAAACAATTGCAACGAAATTCTGAGTCGGCCTAGGGGGAAAATGTAAACAGTTTTTCCTCTCTTGATCACTTTTCCCTCGAGCTGAGTCAAACATTTGCTTGGTTAACTAAACACTTTCGGAACACAGGAAAAGGGCAAATATTTTACGAACCATTTTGTGCAAGCATTTTGTAAATTCAATAATAATGTTTTCTGCCATCAGCACCATTTTGTGTTCGAAAAGCTATATAGAATTTACGTATATATATTTTGTCTTTCCCTGCCTGACACAAATATATATATTTATTTTACGTTTTCATGATACTTGCAAACAAATTGTGTAGGCTTTCTTTTTATATATTTTCACCTTGCTGCTGCCCACAATTGTTATTTCGTTTCTTTCGTTGTAATTTTGAAAAACATATTTACTTAGCTTGAGGCAGTAGCAAAAACAAGGTGATTTTCTACGGAAAATAAACAGCTCGGCTAGAAAATATAGTGAAATTTGAATTAATTTGAACATTTTTAAACGCTGCAGTAAATATGGCATTTTTAATAATCATAGTTTGTTAATAATTAAATTGAATTTGTTTGTATTCCTGAAGACTTTTGCCAGTTGATTTTTTGCTGGTTTAATTTAAAAACAATTATAATTTTGCATGATATAAATATATTAAAGAGAAAACATGTTTTTAAATGAAAAGAAATTAAATATTTCTGGCTTTTTTACGATTTCCACTACTTGTAATAATAAGTAGATTCTTTTTGTAATAAAACTGTAACTGCATAGAGAAAATGTTTTTAAATTAACGAAAACAGCATCTTTTCCTTCTATATTTCATGGTTTTCCAAAATGAAAGAATAGTTTTATTTTATTTATTATTCTTTATATGATTTATTTCTATAATTAATCTTAAATCAAGTAAAGAAAATTACTATTTACATGTTAACAGCTGTTTTTTGAGGTGCAGTTTTTAGGTTTTGTGCATTTTCAAAGCAAATATTTGCCCCTGTGCCTCTGTGTGCTTGGATCGGAACGATAGGGAGCACACTATATATACTTATATTTACATATATCTGACCAATTGTTTTTATAGATTTTTTCGGCGGGCAAACATTAAATGCATAGATATTTATTTAAATAATATAAAAATCGAAAATGAAAATAATAAGAGGGATCGAAATGCATATTCGAATGGGGGAAAAAATATATATGTAAATATATATATTTTTTCACAAGTGCTGGGCAAACAGAGAAAGAGAAAAAGAGGAGCAGAGGAAAGAGGGGTAAATGGGTAAAGGGTCTGCCCACGCAACAAGGTAATCAAATGCAATTGAAAAGCCAGCGCAAAAAGTTTATCCTTTGGCTTGCCTTGAACAAGCGTTCCTGGCTTTTCCAACGTTCCCTTACCCATTTCCGATCCTGTTCCCATTCCCATTCCCATTCCCCATTCCCCATACTTCTGTTCTGTTTCCCTTACCCCTTCCGTTCCCATTCCCATTTCCAGCTGTTCCCTTCGATTTTTCACCCGGCTGCCATTGCAACGAATTTAATCAAAAGTTACAATTCCAATTGTCCGCAAGCGGGTCACTCGTGTTGCGTATTAAAAAAGTTGCACTGCGGTGAGACAGAGACGGCAGGCCACAGAGGGTGATGGAAGAGGGGGAGAGGTAAGAGGTGAGACGGAGACGGCCGTAGATTGCCAGAAAGAGATAGAGAGTCGTCGGCGTTTCATATCCGTGTTCTATGTAGGCCAAAAACAAAAAGCAAACAGGCCAAAAAAGGCAAGTGAGAAAGTTAAAGTGTGGCCAGACCCGACCAACAAAGTACCGCAAGAAGTCTGGCCTCATTTGGATAAATTCTAGAAATTAAGATAGAAACCGATCCAAATGTCTGATTAAGTTGAAATTTGGTATACAAATAGAGATGCTTAAATTGTAATATTTTCATTTCACAAAATTCATTATATCCCGTAAACCCTTAAAAAATAAACCTGTTACATTCAGTTACACAAACACCATATACCCCATATACATATACTCTCCAAAAAAACAGGGTACGAAAATAAAATAAAAGCTGGGGAGGTAAAAGAAAGCGGACCGGAGTGAAGCGAAGTGAGCCAAAAAGTTGGCCCGCTTAAATTGCAGCGATTGCAATGAACCGGACGGACAATCAATGCCGATTTTTACCACATCTATCTCTACCCGGCGCCCCCGATCCCCCTTTCCCTTTTATCCCCAATTGTCGGTTAACGAAATATCGAAAAATGGAATGCCAGCGATAAAATCAAAGCAAGTGCGTTTTTTGAATAGAGTGCGTGATGTTAGTAGAGTGTTTTCTTTTAACGAGAAAAATAGAGCATTTATTACAAAAGATGTGCAAGTTGGTAGTATTTAAATTTAAATGCGACTTAAAAAGGCCTTTAATTTCGTTCTAGAATTTTTTTTTCTCTAGAGCAAAAGCTATTCTCTTGTCCAGCACTGATTCCATTTCCCTGCTAGCCCTGCCCTTGGCCAGCCTTAACCCCCGAATGCTGTCCATCAGCGTCATCGTTAACCCTCCGGATGCCTGCGTACCCCAATTGGATTCTAGCTGCCTGCATATGTGTGCTCTCCCTCCGATAATGATGGGGCCAGCCGAACAATCAATTAACGCACTGCCAGCCATCAAGGTTGCTGACCCGGGGCGTGGTCCTATGCCGTTGACAGGAGAAGGAGAGAAAGAGAGAGAGAGAGAGGTAGGAGCTGGGAGGGAAATTGGTAGAGGAAAAGCTTGAGGCAGCTTCATCTTGGTCAGCCACATGCAAAACCGATTTGGCCATCCAGCTCTGTTCAGACCATCTGTCCTCCACTAACTGGAGGCTTTATCAATTGTTTTCATTTATTTTTGAATCGAAATTCTTTACGGAAATTTTAGAAGTTTACTAACAAAGAAATAAATTAATTAATGCTGCCTCACATGTTATACATACAATATTTAAATGTAGGCCAAAAGAAACCTGAACTTAACTTTGAAATAGGAAGATGATTCGGAAGCAGGAGGAATCCTAGCTGATGGAGGCTTTGATTAAGTTGAAGAGCTTATAATTTCTACAAAAATACAGAAATTAAATACATAATAATCATATCCTTACACAGTAAATTTTCCATTAGATTCAAGCCGTTTTTTTAAACAATAAATAAGCAATATAATATGTATTTTTAAACTTTCAATTAAAATTTAAAAAATATATGCAAGTATTTAAACACATTTTAAAATGTTCAACACGGAAACAAAAGCCAAATAAAGACTGGGTGTAAACTACAAACTCTATGGCCATGTCCCTAGCTTCATTCTATATTCCAAAAATTAAAGCCATTAAAGACATAGCCCAGGAGATCGAAGAGTCCTGCCGGGCGGGCCCTTCTAACACCTCTCGCATAATTGAAGGTAAATTAAGTTTGCTCTCCTCCACAGTCGACGTTTGAACTCGATTGACGCACATCGTTTGCTTTTCGGCATCGACGGCGATGGCTGTGGCGGCGGCGGGCTCGAAAACGAAATTGCTATTTACAAACAATTTTACATATTTACGCGGCAACTGTTGACATTTTGCTATAAATTCAGCCAGCCCTGGTCTGCCGCTTCAGTGCCCCTCTTCGTCGCTTGGACAAAGACCAGTGCAAACAGGTTTACACTGAGAAAAAATCGTGCTTAGCGCGATTGTTGAGTTTTTTTTTTGTTATTTTGGGAATGTGTAAGAAAAGCATAAAAAGTATAGCATACTTTTTTGGGCGACAGAAAATCGATTTTAAAACTAAATTTAAATCATTTTCAAGCCATTCAAATTTCAAGGAAATTTCTTAAAAAAAATATTAATAATATTTCAAAATTCTTTCTACCTGCAAAGTAATAACACTTTACTTATTACTAAAAATAATTTATTTAAAAAGAAACAATTTAAAAAACAAAGCTTAAAAATTAAACCTTTACAGAAGAAGCTGCCTGAAACTTAATCATTATTAATTTACTTCTTAATTATTTAGCGTTTATTTTTTGTTTATTTATTTATCATAACCAACTTTGAGTTTTAGCTACCAGAATCCCTAGGGAATTCTATCAAAAATGCAAGTGAAATAAATTTCTTAAGGAAAAATATCTTGAATATAAATTAAACAATTAAAATATCTCTAATAACATCTTAAAGTAAAATATCTCAAATATAAATTAAAATAATAACAAAAATTACAGTGAAATTACAAAGGTTTAATTCTTATTAAGTATTTTGATTTCTCTATTATATTTATAACAGTTTCTTACCAAATTAAATATAATTTATATATTTTATAATTATCTTAAAGTAAAATATCTCAAATATAAATTAAAATAATAACAAAAATTACAGTGAAATTACAAAGGTTTAATTCTTATTAAGTATTTTGATTTCCCTGTTATATTTATAACAGTTTCTTACCAAATTAAATATAATTTATATATTTTATAATTATCTTAAAGTAAAATATCTCAAATATAAATTAAAATAATAACAAAAATTACAGTGAAATTACAAAGGTTTAATTCTTACTAAGTATTTTGATTTCCCTGTTATATTTATAACAGTTTCTTGCCAAATTAAATATAATTTATCAATTTTATAAGTATCTTAAAGTAAAGTATCTTAAATATAAATTAAAATAATAACAAAAATTACAGTGAAATTA
Source organism: Drosophila truncata (assembly GCA_008042515.1). Classification (NCBI taxonomy): domain Eukaryota; kingdom Metazoa; phylum Arthropoda; class Insecta; order Diptera; family Drosophilidae; genus Drosophila; species Drosophila truncata. The sequence goes on along the minus strand of VNJQ01002423.1, from coordinate 680 downwards.
CAAAGGTTTAATTCTTACTAAGTATTTTGATTTCCCTTTTATATTTATAACAGTTTCTTACCAAATTAAATATAATTTATAAATTTTATAATTATCTTAAAGTAAAGTATCTCAAATATAAATTAAAATAATAACAAAAATTACAGTGAAATTACAAAGGTTTAATTCTTATTAAGTATTTTGATTTCCCTGTTATATTTATAACAGTTTCTTACCAAATTAAATATAATTTATATATTTTATAATTATCTTAAAGTAAAATATCTCAAATATAAATTAAAATAATAACAAAAATTACAGTGAAATTACAAAGGTTTAATTCTTATTAAGTATTTTGATTTCTCTATTATATTTATAACAGTTTCTTACCAAATTAAATATAATTTATATATTTTATAATTATCTTAAAGTAAAATATCTCAAATATAAATTAAAATAATAACAAAAATTACAGTGAAATTACAAAGGTTTAATTCTTATTAAGTATTTTGATTTCTCTATTATATTTATAACAGTTTCTTACCAAATTAAATATAATTTATATATTTTATAATTATCTTAAAGTAAAATATCTCAAATATAAATTAAAATAATAACAAAAATTACAGTGAAATTACAAAGGTTTAATTCTTATTAAGTATTTTGATTTCTCTATTATATTTATAACAGTTTCTTACCAA
>VNJQ01002415.1:0-55012 GCA_008042515.1 Drosophila truncata | reverse complement strand
ACTGACCAGGCTTATTGCATCATTGTGCGCTCATCAGGCCGGGACTAAGTGAATTTGGCTGGTGTAAGAGAATTTTAATGCATTTTGCATAGAGCGCGGATGCGATGGCGGATGGCGATGGGGTTTTCTATCTCTCAACGGTCGAGCGAGAAAATTGCATTTTCGCAGGGAGGAAAATATGGATGCCGCCACTCACTTTGGCTAATTTGTGTGAATTTGTCAGCATGGAAAGTAAGTAGTTTTCAGTTTCAGTTTTTTCATTTTTGGCAGGTGGCAAAGGGATGAGCAAAAAGGTCAGAGAGAGAGGAGGACTTTGGCTTTGTCCTCGCAATTTAATCAAACTTCCATTAATAATGGAAGAGTGAGCAAGAGAGACCTATTCCCATTTCACCATTTTGAAGGGGGAAGGGGGGCTTCCCTCCCAGACCCACTTCCGGCTACATTACTTAAGCCTATTTAAGCTGCAGGCAACAGAGGGGGCGGCTGTGGGGGCGTGGCAGCTTAAGGTAACACGACAATCAAAGACACAAACCGAAGGCCAAAGTCAAAGCCAAGAACGGAATTAAAGGCAGGGAAAGCCAAGCGGAAAAGGCAAGTTCTGGCTGAGATGGCGGAAAAGTGCGGCAGTGCGGCAGTGCGGGAATATGGCGGAATTGTTAGCTGTTTTCCCGAGCTGTTTTCCCGAGCTCTTTTCCAAGCTGTTTTCCCCTAAGTACTTAGTCTAATGTCTAAGCCAAATAAAAATCAACACGCCAACGACATCAATGGGAACGTTGGAAATTAAGAGAAAATTAAAGCAAACACTAAGGGATAACGATTTTTGGAATTTCAAATGAATGAAAATTATAGAAAAAAGTTGGGAAGAAAGTATAGAAGAAAATATGGCGAATGTGTAGAAGAAAGTATATAAGAAAGTATAGAAGAAAGTATAGTTGAAAGTATAGGAGAAAATATAGAAAAAAATATAGAAGAAAGTATAGAAGAAAGTATAGAAGAAAGTATAAAGGAAAGTATAGAAGAAAGTATAGAAGAAAGTATAAAAAAGTATAGAAGAAAGTAGAGAAGAAAGTATAAAAGAAAATATAGAAAAAAATATAGAAGAAAGTATAGAAGAAAGTATAGAAGAAAGTATAAAAGAAAGTATAGAAGAAAATATAGGAGAAAGTATAGGAGAAAGTATAGAAGAAAGTATGAAAGAAAGTATAGAAGAAAGTATAGAAGGAAGTATAGAAGAAAATATAGAAGAAAGTATAGAAGAAAGTATAGAAGAAAGTATAGAAGAAAGTATAGAAGAAAATATAGAAGAAAATATGAAAGAAAGTATAGAAGGATGTATAGAAGAAAGTATTGAAGACAGAATAGAAGAAAGTATAGAAGAAAGTACAGAAGAAAGTATAGAAAAAAGTATAGAAGAGAGTATAGAAGAAAGTATAGAAGAAAGTATAGAAGGAAGTATAGAAAAAATATAGAAGAAAATATAGAAGAAAGTATAGAAGAAAGTAGAGAAGAAAGTATAGAAGAAAGTATACAAAAAGTATAGAAGAAAGTATACAAAAAGTATGGAAGAAAGTATAGAAGAAAGTATTGAAGAAAGTACAGAAGAAAATGTAGAAGAAAGTATGAAAGAAAGTATTAAGGAATGTATAGAAAGTGTGGAGGAAAGTATAACAAAGTATGAATAAAATTATAGAAGAAATGGAAAATTGTTCAAGAATGAAAAATTTAAGAAGTAGAGATGAAAGCATAAAATAAATTTGGGAAAAATTCAAGAAAAAAATAGAATTATGGATAAAAGTCTTGAAAAAAATATAATAAACCATAGAAGTACAGGACAGTACAGAGAAAGCAATGAAGGAATTTAGGAAAAAAAAGTATTTAAGAAGGTATAAAAAAAATAAAAGGAAAAAATAAAAAGAAGCAAAAAAATAAAAAGAATCACAAGTTCCATGTTTATGTGGACATCAGATCACCCCCAAAATCTCGCTCAGTGTAGCACGCCAGAGTGAAGGGCACAAGATGGGTTAATGGCGTAACTTTGGGGTGGGTTAAGGTGGGGTCACAGGTCGCTCGGCCATAAATTTGCTTAATTTATTTGTGCGTGATGTCGCTTTAAAATCGAAGGAGGTTAGAAGGAGCCCAACGAGCCGAAGGAACCCAACGAGCCCAGCAGCCCAGGGATATCTCAAAGACAATGAAGTGGAGTTCAACCACAAAAGCCGCAAAACCAATTTAATGATGATGCTTAAGGCTTGAGAGGGTGGCTCCTCGACCTCAGGCCTAAGGTCAGCCCAGTTCTAATTGGGAATGAAAATGGAACTAATGGGAAATATCCAATATCTGTACAGCTTCTACAATATATATTATATTTTCAAATAAATGCAAACATATTGTTTGTGACAGTTCAAAGTTGATTTTGTGCCCACGAGTGACAAAAAAAATGTATTCGAAATATTCTCAAAAGCGTGTTTTGGCTTTTCGCTTAAATGGAATGAAAATGAATGAAATTTTACACTTGTTGCTCTCTTTGCTGCTCTTAGCGGGATTTATATTTATTCATCCATTGCGGTGTTTGCCCTCGGGCAGTGTTCTTTTTTTTTAAGGGTTAATTCAAAGTATTTCTCTGGACAAAAACGAAAAGCTGAGCATGAGAGAGATATGTTGCTGATAAAATATTCAATATTTCAGCTTTAACATATTTGATTTTAGTTTTAATTAAGTTTCTCTGTAATTTCTACAATATTTCATTCATTTTGAGGCTTGGCATAAAGTAAATAGTGTTTTATGAGTATTTTTTAGTATTTCCTTGGACAAAAACAAAATCTGAGCATGAGAAAGATATGCTGCTGATAAAAAATTCAATATTTCAGCTTTAACATATTTTATTTTAATATTAATTAAATTTTTCTGTAATTTCTACAATATTTCATTCATTTTTAGGCTTGGCATAAAGTAAATAGTGCTTTATTAGTATTTTTTAGTATTTCCTTGGACAAAAAAGAAAAGCTGAGCATGAGAGAGATATGCTGCTGATAAAAAATTCAATATTTCAGCTTTAACATATTTTATTTTAATTTTAATTAAATTTCTCGGTAATTTCTACAATATTTATTTCATTTTGAGGCTTGGCATAAAGTAAATAGTGTTTTATAAGTTTTTTTTTTGTGGTATTTTCTTAAGAGAAACTTTAAAATATATTTCCCACCTGCTGCCATCGATCTTTTACCCACTTAGTTTTCCTGATAGTTGCCATTAATTTCCATAATAGAAACATTTGCGGAGCAACTTCAGTTTGAGGCGAAACAACTTCTTGGCACGCAACTTATGCTGCCGCCCCCGCGGACCACGCCCCTAATCAATCAGTCATTCAGGCAGTCAGTCAGTCAGTCGAAATATTTCGAAAAAAGAGAGGAAAAGAGTGAGAGTGAGGTCACAATGTGGCATGCAACATTTTCGTTTTTTTTTGCAATTTCCAAGGAGGTTAACTATTGACAGGATCCCACACACAGCACGGAAAAGCGGGAAAAGCGGGCGAATAAGAATAACGATGGAATCACAAAAGCTGACCCCAAAAAGTGTGCTTCCCCTTTATTTTCTATTTTTTTTTCTGTTCGTTTCTCTCCAAGAAAAATGCAAAATCGATGGGGGAAATATGTCGGCTTTAAAGCGAAGTTTCTCTGGCGCTTGGCGCTGGCTCTGGCATGTGATGTTGATCTTTCCCCACAAAACTCGGATGAGTGCCGGGAGGGGGAAGGGAAGGGGTTGAGGGGGGAGTGGTGTATGAGTATCTTGTACCTATGACACACTCACACACACACAGAGTGCAAAAACTTCCAGGCAACGCATTTCAAACATTTGCCTTGCAAGCGAGGGGCAACGGGGTGACAGGAAGCCGGGGCAAGCCATTGTGGCAAATTGTTCCGCTTGCTCAATTACAGTGAATCACCACAAAAGAGAAAATTATATAAGAATAGAAAAAAATATACAATTACAGGTTAAATTTAGCTGGGGGAAAAGTGTAAATAGTAATATATATGTATATAGTGTAAAGTCTTTATTTTTCTTAACTTTTCTTCCTTTTACGTCTGTCTCTGGTCTCGTTTTCTATAAGAGTGCCCATCCTCTTCTTATCGATAGTTACATTCGATAGTTTCTTAGTGTTACCTTATTTTAGTTTAATATATAATATTTCCACTATTTACAATAGGTTACAAAAAAATAAAAAGAATAATATTAATAAAATAAAAAGAAAATAATAATAAATATAATATTAATTAAATTTAAGGAGCCAGTTTAAGGCTAATTATGAAGTTTCTCTGCCGCATAAAGTTATATCTTTCAAACCAAAAATTCATTTCAGACTTTTTTCAATTATAGTTTAGCAAAACAAACATGAATTCGAAATATTTGCATATTAAAATCCTTTGTGCTTTGTATATTATTTTAAATATTATTATACAAAATATTTAATACAGTAAACCAACAATTTTACCCAAACTGTTACCACTAGAAACCTTGAAACGATGTTGCTTTACCATATAAATATAGCTCATTATTAATACCTGTTACACAGCTGTTAGCATTCCCATAATCAAGGTTTATGGCTCAATATAAATATGAGCTCTCATAGCGGGTGCGGCCTGTGGCGGTCTATGGCGGGTGACCTTATCGGTGGGCTCCCATTTTGAATGGGAGCCTGGACAGGTGAGTGTCTGCTTTTGGCTTTGCTCATTTTTGTGTGCGGTGCTTTTGTTGCTGTCGCTGCTTATTCTGCTATCAAAATATTTATAGGCACTTCAGGCCCTGGCACACACACACTCGCACACTCGCACACTCCCAATACACACACGATAAATTGTGCCATTTCTTTTAAGGCGATTTAACATGTTTCTGATGGCAATCTGTTTCAGCTCCGCATCCCCACGGGGATTCCCTGGGCTGCTCTTTAGGGGCAATTACATAATAATTCAATGAATAACAAGGAGTAAGCAGAGTAAGCAACTAAAGCACAAGCAAATATAAATATGAGATGAAGAGGAAGCTAAACAAAAAAAAAAAAAAAAGAATAATAAAAATTACCCCGAAAAAGTAGGCAAAAGTGCAAAGGATACACACTGGGTATGCTCCAGTGGCCACCTGTCCGAAAGATGAAAGCGAAACAAAAGCGAAAAGGCCAAAAAAAGGGAGCCCTAAAAGTCCGGGTGAAAGGTGGAAGAAAGTAGACAGTAACAATGAGTGGCAGTGTGTTGTCTCTCCACTTTCCTTTCCGGGGCTTGTTTGCTCTTTGTTACACTTGCAGCGCCGCGGCGCTTGGCTTATGACCCGAGTGGAACTCAAGCAAGTGATACAGGGTCATTTTTTTTTCATTTAGTAGCCCCGCTCATGTTTCATTCAGCGAGTTGGCAGGACGGCCTTTAAAGACCTTAAATACAGAGAGTTGGCAGGGCGGACGTTAAAATCCTTAAATACAGAGAGTTGGCAGGGCGGACGTTAAAATCCTTAAGTACAGAGAGTTGGCAGTACTTTCTTAAGGCTCTAGCAATTTAAAGTTCTCCTTCTTTAATTTCAAACGAAATTGCCCTTCCCAGGTGTTTTTTTTTTGTAAAAGTTGCCGTTAGTAACCTTAAATTAAACAAGTTGGCAGTGCTTTTCAAAAGACCTTTAATTTCGATCAAATTAACAAATGGTGTTTGTAATATGAAACAATACATCTTATAGTTCTTCCAAATCAAAAGTTGTACTTTAATTAGAAACAAAATTGGCATTATTTAAGCATTTTTTTGAAACAAGTTCACAGCCCTCATGATGAAAGAGTAATTTAGCTCAAAACTTTCTTCTTATTATAGAGTGATACAAGGTCATTTTTTTTATTTATTAGCCCCGCTCATGTTTCATTCAGCGAGTTGGCAGGACGGCCGTTAAAATCCTGAAGTACAGAGAGTTGGCAGTACTTTCTTAAGGCTCCGTCACTTTAAAGTTCTTCTTCATTAATTTGAAACGAAATTGCCCTTCCCAGGTGTTTCTTTTTTTGGTAAAAGTTGCCGTTAATGATCTTAAATCAAACAAGTTGGCAGTGCTTTCCAAAAGACCTTTGATTTCGATTAATATGAAACGATACACCTTATAGTTCTTCCAAATCAAAAGTTATACTTTAATTAGAAACAAAATTGGCATTATTTAAGGATTTTTTTTGAAACAAGTTGACAGCCCTCATGCTGAAAAAGTAATTTAGCTCAAAACTTTCTTCTTAAATAAATTCGAAGCGTTTCGTTCGACCGGAAAATTGAGCAATTAAAATTATGAAAAAAACATGAACTGAAATGTGGGCATGGACAAACTTAAATGTCTGTGGAAAATGCACGTGTCCCTGTTGCGAGATGAAAAAATAAAAGAAAACTTCAAAACACCATCTTCATTTTCATTTCCGCTCCCTGAAAATATGTTTGTTTGTTTGTTTTCATTTCGAGCAATTTTTTGTTTACTTTCTGTGGGAAATGCTGCTGCTGGCGCACTGTAACTTCACATGCGGAAATTTCAAGCTTTCAAATCTACAAATTGCCCGAAACTTTGTTTTTCATTATGGCGCCGTTTCAGTTACCTTTGTGGGTATGATTTTCCTACTGCCACAATTTCCCAGTCATGTCTAGCGCTTCTATGTAGATTTCCATTCACATTTCTCATCTTTCAGGGTGCCTCCCGTTTGTGATGCCCCGTTTGTGATGGCTCCACTTTGCCTTAGATTTTGCCTCACTTTAATCCGCTTTTCTATTTCCCCTCTCCTCGTCTCGTCTCGCCTCGCCAAGCCACGCCACAGTTTTCCTTTTCCGTTTGTTGTGGCCTTTTTCTTCTTGGGCTTTCCACTCTCCCCTGACAGAATTTCATATTCCTTTGCCTTCTGGTTTTTCCTGCTTCCCGCCTTCTGCTTATGTTTCTATTTCAGTGAACGGAATTTTCATTTTAACCCCTTGAGGGTATTGCTTCTTTGTCTTTTCCCAACGAGAGTGCTGATTTTTCTTCCTTTTTCCTGCATTTTCTTTCACACGAGAGATCAACGTGCGTGAGATTGTTTATATTATAATTATTAATCAAGTTATTTATTCGGCCTGTCTCTTAACTTACTTCCACCTGCCTTGGGTGTTTCTCAATCTGTTTGGAAATGGGAGCGAGGCTGCCGGCACTAATTAAATTATGAAGTGTTTTCTGCTACATTTCCCGGCACCACCACCCGCCGCTGCTTCATTCTAGATCCAATGGCAGACAGACGTAACTAGCCCATCACAGAAAAAAAATGTTAAATATACCACGGGTATAAGGCGAGGAAAAATAATATATATAATATATATTTTTTTTAATAATTAATTTATATTTACTGTATTCATATTTTTTGTATTTTTTGTATTTAAAAATTTACATTTTTAATACAATAAGCTGAAAGTCGTATTATATTTTTTATTAAATGCATTTTAGTTATATTTATAAAATATTGAATAAAATGTATATTTTTTATTGGTTGTATTTTCATTTTAGATTTAATTTCCTACAGAGAAAATGATCAAGTATACGCCCAGTAAGCCAGGTTAAAAGGAAGAAAAATATTTTATATAAAAAACGCTAAATAAAAGACCCCTTAATGAAATATAGATAATTCTTATTGAACATGTTTAAATATTTATTAAACTAAAATATTTAATTATATACATAAAAGAAAATTATCAAGTATACGCCCAGTAAGCCAGGTTAAAAGGAAGAAAGATATTTAATATAAAGAACCCTAAATAAAGGCCACCTAAATAAAATATGGATAATTCTTAATAATTCTTAACTAATTTATGTAATTATTCACCTTAAAGCTTCAAAACTTTGAACAAATTTTTGGAAAATATTAGCCAAAGCCCGAAACAAAAACCCATTAATAGAAGACATATTTTTATAACATGTACATAATTATTTCTGAATTCGTTTAAATATTTATCAAAATATATTATGTAATTATAAATTTAATTAAAATACTTGACATTTCCTATTAATTCTTAAACTTAATTTTCCTACAGTGTTTTTGGGCAGTTGTTGTTGCTGTTATTATTGTAGTTGTCGCTGCTCGAGTGCTCAGCGAGCTGGTAACACTTATACACCAGACTTACAACGACCCCACCTTTCCCACTTTCTCAGCACACACATTCCCGCACACATTTCCCACGCCTTTCCCCATATTTTCAGCAGCAGCAGCAGCAAAGAATGTATAAAAAAAGAGAGGCGGAAACGGAAGCTGTTGAGCTTTGTTAGGGGAAGTGGAAAGGGTTGAATGGTGAGGGGTCCACCCTAAACATACTCACACACACAGACACACACAAGTAAAGTCAAAGTATTCATACAAATTAGAAGGCAAATTAAATTCACAGGGACACGCGCCCGCCCAAGGGTCAACAGCAGAACTAAGAGACCTATTAGAAGGGGCGGAGGGAGAACGATGTGGAGGTGGAAAATGGAAAATGAACGAGGGATAAGGGACAAGCCAGAACGAGTGGAAGTGGAAGTGGAAGTACCGGTGGAAATGTTAAAGGAGACTGCTTTGCTGCTCGCCCCCAAAGGGCATTCGACAATATGAAAACTGATTTGTGGTCGTTATTGTTACATAACGATGTTCATTAAAAAAGTTATTGTGTGCTTCACTCCCAAGAAACATAAAGATTTTGTCCCGGGTTTAGCTTATGATGTCATAAGGAAATATGAAGAGTTTACAACCAGGCTTAATGGCTCTGCAAAAATATGGTCAAAAAAGGTGTCGAACAGGGAGACATTTTGGCTGTGATGTCTAAATTGTAATTAGTGTCGGGGAAATTTTGTAAAATTATTAGAAAGCCAAAGTAAATAGTATATATGTATGTATATATGCGTTTTAAAAATACTTTTCCCTTGAAAATTAACCACTTAAGTGAAAAACAATATTTTTTCAAATGTTTTCTCGGTCAATTGCGTTTTTATAAATAGATTTTTAAGGGTAAAATATACATTTTTGGGTTTGCACAATGAAAGGTATATTGAAATGGGAAAATATGTTTTAAATATAGAAATATATATATTAAATATACAGTTTCCTAATTTGGTAAATAATTTTGAAAATGAATTTCACAAGAACTTTCAAATTGGTTGCAGAATTCAATTTATTAACTTCTGTTAATTATTTTATATATTTTTCTTTAAAAGAGTAAACAATATATAGTTCCATACTTTTTAAATAATGTAGAAACTATATTTAACAAGAAAACTCACTTTATTTACTAAATTTATATCATTAACTATATTTATAATTTATTTTATATATTTTCTCTTAAAAAAATAAACAATATTAATTTTTTCTTTATTTTGTAAATGTTATAAGGAATATTTTTTGTGTGTTATTTAGGTTTAAATCATTAATTATATATTTTGTTGTTTATTTCACGTAAATTAAAAAGAGTAAAAAAAAATCATAAAAATCCAGGTATCCCCCAACCCTGTTTAAATATAGATTCACTTGTTTGCAACCCTGTACCAATTTTACTTCCGCTTCCTGTTCATCAGTTTCGTGCTTGTCATTGTGTGTTTTTTTTCTGTGGGTTTGCTTAACATAATTCGCTGTAATTTGTGAGGAAAAGAATTTTGATGTGTTGCCACATACATTTTTCAAACATTATTCATAACGATTTATGATTCCTCGTCTTCCTTGTTGCCTTTCTTCTTTCTTTGTGTGTGTGTTTTTTGCTTCTTTTTTAATTTACCTGAGGGTATTTTGGTGTCTTCGTTTTGCTTTTTATTATTGGATGTTTCTTGTTGTGTGTGTTTGCTTGTTCTGTGTGTTTTTTTATTTGCTTGTCAGGCTCTGTGCTCCCTCGGCTTTTTATATTGATTTTGAGGGGAAATTGCACCAAATAAACGACAATGAAGAAGGTTATATATTTTTTATATATATATTCATGCATGGGAAGTACAGGCAGCAGCCGTTGTGATTTCCGTCAACAGGTTGTCTACTGTTTTAGCCGCTGGCACATTTTTTTGAGTTACAGAAAAAAAGGAATTTTGATAAACTGTGAAAATATTTATTCTCAGGAAGTAAAGGAAAATATTTTGAAAGCTTTTTAGCTATTTTACACACAAGCCCTAGGTGTTTTTTATTTTATTTAATCACTAAAAATTTATTTACTTTTTCAACTAAATGTTATATTATTTCATAACTTTCTTGACTTTTTACTAGATTTTCATTATTTGAATTTCTTTACTTTTTTAGTTTTCAACTTATTTAATATTATATTATTATTTTTCTCGGAGTTTTGCATAGTTCTTTGCCAAATTTTGTAAAAGAAACCATCATATTTTCCAATTTCCAATTTGATCCTAGAATTCATACTTTTTTTCTGGTCTTTTTCACTTAAAATCAAAGCTCCAAAATTCGATTGTCTACGTCAGCCAAGAGCCTTATACCTAGTTACATTTTTTTTTTAATTCTTCTTTTTTTTGTTAATTTAGAACGCTGTCATCTGGCCTGCAGGCTCTTTTTTTTCCATCTAACCTGCAGGCACCCATCGCATCCTGCAACGCGGCCAATTTAATTTTGCAGTAGCCGAGTGGCAAAGGACTCTTGTCAACAAATTTCCGTTGCGCGAACAACCCACAGTTGGCGGCCACATTTTCCACCCAGTTTTTCTCCCTTCCCCTCCCCTTCTTTTTCACTTTCCCAGCCTTTTGCCAACCCTTTTTTCTGACCCTTTAGTCCAGCGTGTAAAATTTGATTAGCTGCCAGGCTCGGGCAGCGAAATGCGATGACAACGTTAGAGCCTAGAACTCGGCAGGAATTCAGGTGAGTTGAGAGGATTTTGCTCTGGAAAAAGTCAGGCAGTTTTTTTTAGGTTCTTAAGAGTCTAGTAATAATTTTTCATAATTAATAATACCTCTTTTAATAAATGTCGAATAAGGCTTAAGCCTTAAGTTTATAAAATTTTCACTTAAAAATATTCCAAGACAATTTTAAGAATAAAAATATTACTATTATTTTTAGAGACATTTCTGATACTTTTTTAATAGTATATATTTTGAGGGATATTTGTGAAATTTTCCCACTTGCAACAGAGAAACATTTTTCACTAAATAGCCACCAGAAGACACATGTAATCACATTGAATGAAGAGTGCAACCAATGGCATTTGCCTCCTTCCCTATAAGTATATCCTGACCCTCTTGATCCTTTCCCATCGAATGTGTATTTTATTATTTTCCCTTTTTTTTTGTTTTGTTATTTTCTTACCCGGCATTAAGTTGTCAACATGGCAACATGCTCGGAGACAATGGCAAATATTTTGCATAAGCTGTGAGAGCGCAAAAACAAAAAAAAAACAGGAAACTAATATGGGAAATAGAGGGGAAAAGGGTGGAAACAAGGACCTTCAGTCATATAGAGACCACTGAGTGACAGCCATCGAAGCTGTCGACTTTATGCCAATCGTTGACATTTCCAGATTGAGAGAAAAATAAAAGCAAATAGGAAATAGTTTAAGTTAAAAGAAAGTATATTTTAAATTATAATTTATATTATTATTTAGAAAGAAAAAGAAGGTAAAGTTAAAAAAAGGAAAAAGGAATTCAAAATCAAATTCTTGGAAAGATTTCGCCAGGTTTTCCCAACTAACTTTGGTCTTTAGTTTCTCAAAGTGTAAATCCTTTGCCTGACATTTGCCAGGCATCGCCTTGCTCCTGCTCACTCTGTCTCTCTCTCTCTCTCTCTCTCTGAGAAAATATGTGATAAGGATAATAAGCACACACATAAATATAACACAGCAGAGTAGAAGGAGCCAAAGGATTGGCCAGACGCGAGTGTGTGCGAGTATCTGTGTGTTGGCATTAAGCGCATCAACATTAATGGCTCTCCGCGCTTCATACTCCTTGCTTACTGTTCCCTGCTCCTGGCTCTTGGCTCCTGGCTCCTCTCTCTATTCTCTCGTCCTGGCAACAGTCAGCAAGGACATCGCCATGCCACCAAGCAGGCCATTCGAGGAGCTTAAGGCTCCCAACTAGGAAGTGCCCCGCGGGATTACGAATAGAGACAGAGAGAGGGGAAGGAATACTGAGGTCCTGCAACCGAAAAGGATGTCGAGTACAATATTTTCTATTTGCAATAACCTGAAGAGGTATCTAATGCCAGTTTTTCACATTGATTTGATTGGAAAGGACTTATTTGCAGAAAATTAAATCAAAATAAAAGGGGTTGATAAAGCATAAAATATTGTTTATATTTCCTTTTTTTTACTTTGTCAAATTCAAGCATTTTTTAACTATAAAAAGCTAATATTTATACATTTGTTTTCTAGTTTTGTTTATTTTTGCTGTGTTTGGAATTCATATTGATTGAAAATGTTAGAAAACAATAATTTTTTTGTCTAAATTGCGTGCATTTATGTAACTAACTTTGCTATTTATTACTAATTTGCATGGAAATAAATAAACTTTGGTATTTATTAATAATTTGCATGAAGATTAAATGAACTTTGTTATTTAATATTATTATTTTTATTATTATTTTATTTGATTTTACTTTGTTTGCTATTAATTTACATAAAAATAACAATTTATTTTAGAGATTTTTTTTGAGATTTTTAACCTCATTTATTGGGAACAAGTAATAAAACCTTAATTGCTCAAATACATTTGTTTAAAGAAATATGAATATTTCATCAGGTCAGGCAAAATAATGCTCCATAAACACCAAATTTTCCACTAGCCACAAAGTGATTATCAAATATTTAATGAGCCATTTGGAAAATATATAGTTTATGGCCATCAAAAGTGGGCAGTAAAGCTGCCTGGAAAATGTGATATATATATAAATATAAACCTAGTATTTGCCTGGCCATTGTTCTGTACCTTTAATTGCCGAAATTTGCGTCACAAATGGAATTGCTTTAATGCATGAGTAAAGCACATTCGGGCTGCTTTTCTTGAAGGTTCTTCTCGTTACCCCCCCCCCCCTAGTTTTCCCCCCTTAGTTTTCCCCTTTATCACCCACGCCTCTGGTTAATTTGTTTGCTTCGGCCATGTTGAAGCACTTTCACTTCCAAGGCTCCCAACTTTCGCACTGACCGGGCAAAAACCAACTTGATTAGGCGACATAAAACAAGTTAATGACAGCGCTCATTATGCCGTCGCAGCTGCGTAGGAAAAACACCATTTTCCATCCCAAAAACACCACCCATCTCTCTCGGGGTTACACACACGCAATTAATCATGTTAAAAAAAATATATATACATAAAAAGAGGGAGGAAAAAATGTGTGTGAGATTTTTCAATTTAAAAGGCGATTTATTGCCTGGCTTCCCGCAAGAATTGATAAATTTTTGAATACGCTGCGGGCCACCCACAAATGAAAGAAATGCCAAAAAAATATAGGGGAGACCTGGGGGGAATTCCCTGCACTGCTTGAAATTGAGGGGGTCTTTTATTAAAACTTATTAAGAATTTTTAAAATGAAAAAATTGTTTGCTTATATACAATTTAAAATGTTAAGTAATGAATGTTGCGTTTGAAATTTTGAGGTTGAAATAGCAGTAACATTTTAGGTAAATAATAAAAAAATATTGTAGGAATACCAGTGTAAATAGTAACATAGCATTAAGTGTAAACAGTATATTAGAAAGCAATGTATAATATATCGATACTATCGATAGAAGAAGAGGGATCTGCGATCTCTATTTTTTGGGTTGCCGAAAAAGAACTAAGACTGCAATTATACTTCGGAATAAAATAAAAGTTATATCTAAAAAACCACGAGCATATAATATATAATAAATGTGATAATTTAAAGTATTAATTTTGTATAAAAAATAAATTTTACAATTTTATTCGTAAAAATATTGATTGCTCATTGATTCAGAATTTTATTAATAAATTTATTGATTGCTGGTACAAAAATGTGGAGTATTTTTAACTAATGTTGCTTTTAAAATATTTTTTTTGTTTGGTAATAGAAGTTGCAGAATGTTTTTTAAATATTAAAATATACAAAATTAATAGCCTAAAATTAATAGTTAATGTAAGAAAATATATTTCTTAAAAACAGGTTCTTTTGAAATATTTTTTGTGGTCAAATATTCTTTAAATATTACAAAATATGTAATGAATAGCATAAGAAAATTCAAAATATTAGTTTTCTACACAAACAATAATCTTGAAATATTTTGTAATCCTCTAAATTCCTCTCAGTGTACGGGCAAGCGAATAAAAATGATGAAAGACTAACGGCTTGGTGGCTGTGTACCACGCTGCGTATACTTGATGAATGGAGGCGTAAACGAAATCCCAATAAAATGTCGACAGAAAGGCATAAAAATTGAAGAAATAAACAGAGAGAAAGAGAGGGGGAATAGCTTAAAGGTAAACATAGCTAATGAGCAAAGGTAAGAGAGAAAAGGGGAAGGAAAATCCCATAGTTTCCTTAAAAGTTTTTACTTTCACTTCGATCTGCTCAACAGCTGCCAGAGCCAGAGCCAGAGCCTTCCTCATTCATTATTAAATCAAATTGACACGCAGGTAAAAAGGGATGATGATCGATGAGGTGAATCCAATGCAATTACAGTTCTGGAAACTTGCGCTCTCTCGAAAACTCTTGCAACAAATGCATTTTTTAAAAGCGGCATTAGAAAACTGGAAAACTAAAAGTAATTTGTGGCTGCCTCTGCCTGGCGAAACTTTTGTAGTTCTCGTTGCAAAGTTGCAAATGGAGTTCATTTATCATGGCAGGAAAATGAAGGCAGAAAAAGGACATTAGAATATTTGTTGCTGGGATTTAATATGGCTTCACATGGGGTCAAAAGTTAAGCCAGGTAAATTAGATAAGTTATGAAGGTTTTAATAATAGAAAGTGATAGAGTAGTTTCTTGGCTAAAAATATATCTAGGAAATGTTTAATAAAATGCTTTAATATCTCTAAAAATAAAAAGAGTAATAATTACGGCTTATAAACCCTCCCGTATTTAATTTCCTAAGGAAATATTTTGTAAAAACTGCTACTTTTAAATGTAATTTTTCTACAGTTCAAAGTTAACTTTTTTAGTACCCCTTTTATATAAATAAAAGACCACTAATTTAATTTAAGTGCTCTGATTATCCAAGCTCGCAGAAATGAGTTCACTTGAAGGGCCAATAAAAACCGATTATCTTGATGAGCCAACGGGTCTTAACTTTCAATTTTGATTGGAATTTCCACGTTTGCCACATCTCACACACCCTTCACCCCAGACTACATATGTATGTATGTTACTATACTTTAACCCAAACCACTTTTCCAACTTTTCCAGCTGTGGAAATATAGGAGAAGGACTTGAGAGAAGGAGGTGGTGGTGCAGTGGTGCAGCGGCAAAGCAATCATAACGGAACATGCAAAAGGCCAGCAAGACAATGCCGCCACACTTTCGTTGTGTTCTAACCCGCTTTAACCCCTGTTAGCCCCCTTAACCCCTGCCTCAATTGACAAGTAAACAGGGCCAAAAGCCGGGGCTAAGCGAAGCCACTCGAGTTGAGTGGAGCGAACTTGTCGACGTGTGTGGTTGCAGCATAGAGATGTTATCTGAAGTATCGAAAGAAATATCGCAAGAGTATGCGATTAATTTATCGAAGTTTGTTATGGAAAATTGATATTAATAAAAAAAAACTGTATGCTAAAAGTATAAATATTTAAAAGCTTTTTTTAATATAATTTATTCTGGATATTTTCTAGCTTTCAAGAATAATTAGGGTTTCGAAATCCATACTATTAAAAAATTTATTTAAAAGTCGATAACTAATTAAATATCGATATCAAAAATTTCGTCTAAAAATGTACACTTTTCCTGAAATATGTCTTTGGGTTATTTTAATACACTTTTTGGCATTATTTAGCATTTTAGCATTTTCCAATAATACATAGAAAATAATATGTATTTTTGTATCGTCCCAAAATCGATATTTTCGATATATTTATGCTTTTAATTTGCGTTGGCACTCGGGAAAAAGTAGGGATAAAAATCGATTGTAAACCGGATGTCCTGTTCAATATCAAAGTTCCTTTTTTTTTTTGCATATCTAGTTGCTAGACTATGGCTCTCCTCACCCCCAACTTGCCTGCAATTGAATGCCGGCAAATTGCTGGAGACCCGGAGCTGGTGCTCATAATTGGTTTTCAGTCTGAACACGTAAGTAGGTGAAAGAGTATACAACGAAATAAGTTACTGAATTAGCATATTAAGTTTTTTATAGAAATAGTCTCTTTGATTATTATTTTAAATGAAGCTTAGCTTCTGGAACTGAAATGGGGCAGAACATATCAAGAATTATATTCGGATTCGAGCAAATCGACACTGGGAGATTGGGGAAAATGTGTGATTTAATTTATTTTAATTAATTAATTGTAATATATTTTGTATATATATTTTTGAAGGTAAAGGATTTATTATTTATTTATTTACTTAACACAATATTTGCCATCTTAATCTTGGTAAACAGATTTTAAGGGTCTGGCTACATTTTTCACTATTTTGGTATACATTTTCTAGAAAATTTGGTGGTTTTCCCAGCGGCATTCAAAGAACACAAAAGAGGACACAACTAAGGAAGAGTTCGAGTTGACAAAGTAAGTAGGAGTTTGTTGGTCAGTTTTGGTGAAAATGCCTTAATTACATGGCCATCGTGTAATTTTGTTGCCAGTGGCAACTTTTCGCCTTTCCCCGCTACCCGTTTCTTGCCACTTTAATGTTTTCCATTTGCCGTTTTCCCTGTTTCCCCACTCCCCACTCCCCCTTATCCCTTATCCCTGCCTGATAATGCAAAACTTTCGCTTAATTCAATTAAACCAGGAAAGTTGCACTCGACTTTGTTGCATTCGAGGCATTCGAGAGAGGATGCTGGCTTTCCCTTTTTTCTGTCTGGCTTGTTTGTGGCAGAAACTTGGCAATTATTTGCATCATCCAAGTTGAGTTTTACGCCCACCACTTCCTGTGTGGTCAGCTGGTAGCTGGCGATGGAAGATGGTATCCAAGTATCCCTGGACAGTGGAAAGGATTCCTTCTTATCGATTGATTGAAACAATAAACAAGGCTCTCTGGGCCTGATTTGTGCTGCCTTGGCAAATCAATTATTGACTGGCTGTGAGTCCTTGAAGAGTATTTAATTGTTTTTGAGAATAATATATAAAGAGAATGAGATTTAATTGTTTAGGGAAAGCATAGAGAAGGTATTGCCGATATAATTGCTTTGAAATAGAGGTGGAGAACTATCGATAGTTTTATCGGCATCGATAGTTATCTAGTGTTCTTTTCCCTAATTTTTAATTTTTAACACTAAACATTCCCTTTTTCAAAAAGCGCTCCGTATTTTAATAGATTCTATTAGTTTTATCTTATTTTTTAGGCAATTTTAGGGAAAAGAACACTAGATCACTATCGATGCCGATAAAACTATCGATAGTTCTCCACCTCTACTTTGAAAATATATGTAGATAAAGGATTTAGTTTAATTAAATAAATAATTCTTGAAAGCTCTCAATAATCATTTTATATTAAAACAAAATTTATGATTAATAATACTAACAATTATGTTAAATATTTCAACAAGTTTATAGTAATTTCCCTTTGTTTTTTATTTACTTTCTATTTATTCTTTTGGGATTTTCCTTCTCGTTTTTTTTAACAGCTTTCTGGCGCGTTTTCTGTTTGCCGCGATAAGTTTATGGTGTGTGTCCTATAAATCACAATCAAAGTCATGTTAACAAGTTATTCGTGTTCGTTGGCTGCTTTTGGTTTTATTTTTTTACAGGCCTTATCTGCTTATCAGTTTATTTGAAAAGCGGCTAAGAGCAAAAAAAGAAAAAAAGAAAAAAGAGTAACAATAATAATAACATTCACATTAAAGCCAGCTATCGCAAATAGGCCGAAAAGCAAGGGCGATAACTCTTACTGGATTAGCCTTAGCTAGTATCTGGCATTATCTCTTCTATATATTACACTAGGATTTCCACAAGCTCTGGCCCATGGTGCGGGCTAGCCATGACCAACTTCAACCTAATTAATTATTATCACAACTTTCTAGAACTTTGCACTAAATATATTCCCCATATATGTTATGTGTTTTTATACATCCTTTCTCCTTTCTCCTGACTGGCTAAAAAACTTTAGCATTCTATTGCAAAACTCTGGATTATGTATGTCAAAAGCTAATCAAAAACTCATTCAAAATTCATGCAACAACAGGTAGCTAGCCGGAAACTCGAATCAAAATCCGTCAGCACAGAAAACACAAAAACAAAAAAAATAAAAAACACAAGAAAAAAAGGTTGACAACAAAACAAAAAGAATTTTAAATGGCCCAGATATTTAGGGGGAAAAGTTTATGCAAAACAAGGGATCTCATTAAAATACTTTTAAAGGTTCTGTAAACCTTTTTTCTGGGAAAAACAATGTGAACTTAAATTGTAACAAACTTTAAGTCTGATTTCTGAGAAAATTTACAAGAGCCTTAAATTACAAAGGTTTTAAGACATCAAATTGTAATATGAAGAGTTAAGGAAAGCAAAGCAAAAAAGTCCAAGTAATTGATTTGATTTTTTGCTGAACGGTTTTGAAATATTCTAATTGAATTTTCATTCGTTGGCCATTTTATTTAGTTTCGCTTTCACATTCAGCACAAAATTCAAGCATATATATATTATATGTATATATATTTTTCATGACATAATAGCCATTGATGGATGGTCGCGTGTGTCATTTATGTCGTTATTTTGTGCAAATTTTATTGCCAACCAAATTGGTTAAAGCTTCCACTTGGCAGAAACAAAAATTATAATAAAAATGTAATAAAAGTGGAGGAATTATGTATTTATTATATAATAATTTCATGAAAGGATTCAGTGGAAAATAATATTTAGAAACTAAATTACTTGGACTTGCATTGCTTTATTTATTAAATTTCTCCGAGAAATACCTAGAGAATAATTTTTAAATACAATTTTCTATTCTAATTAATATTTTTCTCAAGGAAATCTCTCTGGAATATTTAGTAAAAAAAAATAATACTTCAATCTAGATTTAATTTATGATTTATTTATTTATTTTTTATTAATTTTCTCAGAGAAAATACCAAGAGAATAATTTTTAAATACAATTTTCTATTTTCATTAATATCTTTCTCAAGAAAATCTCTCTGAAATATTTAGAAAAATATCTAGATTTAATTTATGATTTAATTATAAGTCTAAAATATTAATAACTACGCAAGAAATACTATTATTTCTAGTTCAAGTATTTAAAGCTATTTGTTTCCTATAAATTCCTACAAGCAGCCCAAGTCACCTGTCAAAATTCGGTAATTAGCAAACTGTATTTGCCCAAAACGTGGCAAACAATGTTTGTAATCACAAACAGGCCAAAAGTCAATCAAAATGTCTGGAAATTGTCAGGCGATTTATGAACCCAAAGCCCAAACTGAAGACCCACCATTGTTGTTCCTGAAATTCCATTTGGACTTTGGGGCAAATCCTGTCAAGTTGCTGAAATGAAATCCAGTATCCCAGAATCCAGAATCCAGAATCCAATACCAATACCAATTGCATTGCATAAATGCAAATTATTTGGCCACAAAATCAGACCACAATTCCACGTCTGACAGCAGCTGGTGCTCCCCAAGGTTCGATTGATTATTAATTTCGCCCCGACGACGAACTGCACATGTTTTTGGGGGCTTTTCTGCTCAACGATAATCAGCAAGGCAATCGGGAACAGTGGCCCACGGAAGACCCTTAAATTAGAAATCAGCCCCGAAGCCACAAAAATCCAAAATGCGAATCTGAGCGGCGAATCCTAAGTGAAATTTGATGAACATGCGTGTGTCGTCGTATTGTCTCTCTGTCTCGTCTGCACCTGATGACTGCTCCGAAATGGATTTCAAATTACAGATCAAAAGGGAAAATCAAGCGGATACATATAGAGAAAAAGTGGTAATAAATTTTGTAGTATTGTAAATGAGCATACAATAATTACAATAATTATTTGGAGAGGTTCAAGAATGTCTCTCAGCTAAATACATATTTTTATATCTATTTATATTTATTAAATATTTATCTTTACTTTTCTTAATTTAAATTCACGCTTTCTAGACTTATTTTTAAACAAGAAACAATTGTTATGCCTGTTCATAAAATAATAAAAATTAAAGCCTGGACTGATTCAAGTAATATGACGTGACCTGCAATGCACACCTGCCATTCCAGCCGTTTTTTATTTTGCCTATTTGTTTTCGGCGACCCAAAAAGAAGGAAAACACAAAAAAAAAAGAAAATACAGAGAGAGAGAGAGTGGGAGAAAAAAGAGCGAGCTGAGGCAGCTGGAAAATCGAAAATCGATGGCTCAAGTGGATGGCAATGGGAGGGAGGGAGGCAGGGAGGTGTGGCATGCAAAAAAATAAAAAATAAAAATAAAAGAAACGTAGAAATTTCACTTTATTTTTATGCTGGCTAGCCGTTGAGGAAAATGATGATGCCTTTGAATAGCGTCAGCTGGTAAATCAAACAATCGAATTCAATTATTTTGTTAATTTGAACAGATAACAGGTCGTATGCGCAATGTCAGCTAACAATCAAAACGAGAGAAGTGCTCCACAAATACGCATGTTTTTCTTTTCTTTAGTCAAAATCTGATGGATGGCCCCACAAAAGATTCTAGATATATATATTCCTATATATTGCTTTAATTTCGATTTCCTTTAGGGTTCAATAATCTATTTATAAAGCCCAAATGGTGTGCTTATAATTAATATTGAACTTTTCGCAAATAGAATTTTTATTATTTGCAGCTATAAAAGAAAAAGATGAAAGAAGTTATTATTTATCGATGTTTATATTGAAAACAGCAGCAAGGTGAACAGTATTTTCTGTTCTCGTTTATACAATTCCAATGATTCTGGGACCATGAAATTCTCTAAAGACTTTAGACTTTGTCATTGGCAATTAAATAAATACATTTTTAATTAAAAACATGAGCTTGTTGTTGTTATCTATTACATTTTGCTAAAAACCATTTTTAATTTGTCACAAAACCAGGAGCTGCTCCTGTTCTAATCAATTTCAATCAATTCCGCCTGCATCATCTTCGGCTACTTTGTTTAGCTAAATCTGATTAAATACGGACAGATTCTTCCACTCATTATGGCCAAATCCTTGACTCTTCGTAATTGTCTTCGGTATTTGGTATTTGGCATCTGACATTTGACTGGCCAATTGCAAAACCAATTCATCATCGTGGTTTGTAAGCCACCAGCCCATTCCTCCCCCGTATATGCAATTTCCTTGGAAAATTCCAATGGCAAACAACAGATTGTCAGTGCTATTGACCATTTGAACTTCGGTTTTACACAAATTGCGGGCGTTAATTTTCACCATTAGCCAATGGGGCAACGAAAATGGTTGCCGACGGTTTGTCAACTTCGATTTCTGCTCGATTTTCTATGCAAATACCAAAGGCTAGTAACGGCGACAGGAGAGTATATTAAGATGAAAAGTGTCATCATAGTAAAAAATATGGATTATTGAAATTAATTGATCATTTTAGATATTTTAAAAAGTATTTTTGGCTTACTTACAATTTTGTTAGTATTTAATTTATATAAACAATGTGAGCACGAAGTGTCAGAGAAAGAAGAAAGTGAAAACGAGTTATCGAAATGGATCGATAATTTTGGATTTTTTATAAATTTATTTTGCTTTTGTTAGAATTTAATTTATATAAACAATGTGAACGCGAAGTTTCAGAGAAAGGAGAAAGTTAATTAAAAATAAAATTCAAATTTTCTTAGAAAGCGGGTTATCGAAATGGATCGATAATTTTGGATATTTTATAAACTTATTTTGCTTTTGAAAACCTACAGCTATAGTTTCAGATTAACATTTTTTAAGGCGACGTTATAGAAATACGAATATAAAATCGATAATATATACATGTTTATAAATCTGCAGCATAGTTTTTAAAAAGATGATAACGATTTATATAAATAAATCGAAAATATTAAACATCATATAAATATTAATATCAAAAATATCTTCTTTAAGAAGGTGTTTAATCGAAAATATTTAAATTATATATACATAAATAAATATTTATAAATTCTTTGACATACATATCGACAGAAATATCGATAACATAAAATCATATTAAATTTGAAAAAAGAAATTCATATATACTTCCAGACTCTTGAAATGAAATAAACATGAAGGCTGGGTGTCCAATATCGATGCAATATTAATAAGCCTATATTTTCGACATCCCTTGTCACCGATATCAGATATAATCAATATAGTACACGGACTTTCGCCAGTTGTCTTGGCCAACAGAAAAAAAATGTTGCTAGATTGTTGAATGTCAATGATTGATTAAACTTGTTACCAAGTGGCTCTTATCAACGCTGGCACGTCCAGACGCATTCATATTACTATTTAATTACAAAACTTTTCAACTGATTTGAGGTTATCTTCCCCTCTTCCTAGCCACTCTTTCTCTGCGGCTTTGTGTGAATTCTGCGGTCTGGAAATTAATGTATAGTGAGCCTTGCCGAGTTCAACCACAGAGAGTAACCTGAAAAATCTGAGTCAAGTGAATTCCTTTGGCGTGTTTAATAATCTGAGATAAGTGAAAGTAAAGAGAATGTGGGTATAATGGGAGGAGAGGAAAGCGACCTCTAAAATAAGTGCAAATTGAAATATTACGTATACGCCCAATTGCACGCACACACAGTAAGAAAGAGAGAGAATGATTTTAAAGGCCAGGATACCTTTTAAATAAAAAAAATATTTATTTTGTAATTTATATGACAAGAGAGTTTTCTACTTGTTTTATTAGTTATTTATTAATAAATTATTCAGCATTTGCTTGGCTTTTTTGTTTGATAATTAATTTCCCTCCCCTTGTTAAAATTTATTAATTTAATGTTCAAATTTATTTCAATTAGTTAAAGCTAAATGAATTTTCTTTTCACTGTGAAAAAACCCCTATTAAAAACAATTTCTGCCCTCCCCTGCACCAAGGCACCGCCCAAGGTCCGTGTTTTCCAAGGGGAAAAAGCTGGAGCCGGAGCTGAAGCCGGAGCTCGCAGCATCCCTGGCTTAGCATTCCGTGGAGGGTATTCTGAGTCATGTTGACAAAGATTATGTGACAATAAGCTTTGATAATTCATTTGGTACGAGGAGCACATAAAGCAGCTCAGCAGCTCAGCTTACCCACACTCACTCACCCGCCAGAGAGAGAGTGGGGCGGGGAGGAAATGTACGGCGGGCGGAAAATGTGGGCGGTGAACAGAAGCAGCTGTCAATTGTGTAAATATTTTGCGGCAAAAGTACAAATAGAAATGCTGTCGATAAATCGAAGCACATGACTAGCCTTGCATTAACAGCTGCGACTTATGTATGTCTGTATTTTATTTTATTTTTATTTTTTTTTTGCTGAGTATCTGAGTGTGCCTCGATGTAAAAATGGGAAAGAGCGCGGGCAGAGCTACTTAGACAGGGCTGTCAATTACATTTCAATCACTTGGAGTTCGTGCCGCATCGGAAATGGCCGCAAATGAATCAAAATGGCTCTTTCGCACTCTCAGTTGGTAATGAGAACTCGGGCTGAGTGCTTAAGAGAATGCCAAAGGGACTGGCTTTTAAGGGGATTCATTAGCAGGAGATTAGGAGAAGCCCAAGTAAACGAGTGGATTTACAATATATATATTTCAGATTTACCCGAAAAAATTAGGCCGTGATTTTTGTACTCAAACTGACTTCGAGATGGTTTACTGATTCCCGAGAAAGCGTTTTCAGCCAACTGCAAATAAATGAATAGCTCGAAAGAAAAAAACATTTGCCTTGCAAATGTGACTCGGAAAAGCCAAGGAAATGCATGCACAGAACTTCTGATCGAACATTTCCACAGTTTTTCCATTTAAATGTAAATTGAAGACACATGTGTTGGCATTTTTTCTTTCTCTCCGTAACTCCTCGATTATTTCTTGGGTTTTTTTTTTGTTTTGACAATTTGGTTTCCAAGTTGTGGTTTGTTCTCTTAATTTCCCAATCGATTTGAAAGGTATAGGGAAAATAATGTTTAATTATTTGGAAAATATATCGATATATTTGTTAAGTAATGAAAAATATATCGATATAGGAAGATATCAGTAATATATTTGTATATGGTATTGATGCATAAGAAGTATATTAGTTGAATTACTTTACAAAGAAATTAAAAAAATTATATTTTACTGTTGTAAATATATTTATAAATAATATTTCTTATCGATAAGATGTATCGATTATTATTAATAGCTGCTAAACCTTTTCTTTTAATCTTTCGGCTTTCATTCTGTTCGCTTTAAATCGCGTGATGATGGGTAATCAAAAAATCTATATCTTTTGATTGAAATCTAATCATTGCTATGAATGCGTTTTGGCTTATCTTTGCGTCAAGATTTCTATGAGTTCTTTCTTTAATTTTTTTTTCCTTTTTTCGGGGGGTGGTGGGGGTGGTTGTGAATTATATACATACATTATATATACATACAAGATTATGCATATATATTATATATATATATAGCCTGGCCTTCCCAGTCGCAATGTCGCCGGTCCGATTTAAAACGCGTCAATCGATTCGATTCATATCGGATCGGTACAGTGAACACCCGATTATGTCACACGCCGGACTAAACTCCTTCACTTGAGTTGATTCCGGGTGTTATCTACCGTGTGAATTGTATAATTTTTTGGGGCTTGCGGAGCTCTTGTCCCCGAAATGCCTACTTCAGGCCCCTAAGTCGCCGGCTCTCTATCGCATTGAGGGGGTGATATCTTATCGGAACGGTTAGTGGCCCCCACATCCCCAGCCATCCGATCACTAACCCTCTACTACCCTATACCCTCTAGCCACTCTTTTTGCGGCGATTATGAAACATTTCGCATTTCTGTGTTAGTTATTAAGTTTTTGTGATTAATATTTTAAATATTATAATTATATTTTATTTAAATAGCAGCTGCGAAGTAAAGGTAAACTTTAAGATAATTTCTGTGTGAGAGATAAAAAACCAGAAGCTAAGAGAAGGAGTAAAGGCTGGGAAAATTGAAGTTTTTAGAGCTGCTTTTTAGTTTAGTTTAGATATGTTTTTATGTTTTTTTTGTACGATTTAAATTTTTGAATATTTATTAATCATAAAGTTCAAAATTTAAAATAAAATTAGACAATGTTTTAACCCAGAAAAAAAAAGGTTTAGTTTTGGAAAGCTTAAGATTTTTGGTGTTAAGATTTGGGATTTTTGAGATTTTCAAGATTTTAATAATATTAATTAATAGATTATTAATAAATCAATGAAAGCTGGAAAATATAATTATGTAATATATTAATAAGAAAAACCCCTTAAAAATGTATCCAAAACTAGCCCGTTTATTATTCCTTAAACATTTCACATAAACCTCTATTTTTTAAGAATAAAATTGAAGAAACTCACAAGATACTTGCAATAATTATTCTCTATTTTTTTCAATTTAAAATTTTTACCCATTGCTAACTATTTTTCCCCCACTGTGGCCATAATGTGCACACACTTCCATCGTCTGGCAGACATTTCTACAGATGCATTTTCCTGATAGGCCTCTGGGTGGGACTTCGAGCGGGGGGGTCCTTGACGCAGCATTGTGGTGTTCCCCTCAAGAACCACTCTCGGCGAGTGGCATATGAGTGGATCCGTTCGAGAATGAGCAGTCTCGTCCTCGCAATTTTCGGGCAATTAAAATCGAGACTGAGGCCGAATGCATAAATGCTTAATTAAGCTCGATGAAATAATAACAATCGTAAAACAATCAAGAAAATAATAATGGTGAAACAAAAAACCTACTAAAACGCCGGCAAGTTCTATTTTACAACATTAAGAATATTATTTCAGCAGACTATAAATATTCATGAATTTCCACAGGATTATATGCATAATAAATCTGGGCAAAAGCATTATTAATTACAGACTAATTAAAAGGGCTTAGATTTTCAGGGTAAATAGCATTAATAGGAAATCTTGTCGGGCTCTGAAATTTCAAATAGAGTTTGCAGAGAGAAAGTGAGCAGTGGGAAATAAAAAAATACAAAACTAATCGCTGAAATGCATTTATTATCCTGCTGAATTAAATATATAACAAAACTGAAATCAAGCTCAACAAGTTTTGGCTTTGTTTTTGCCTCAATAAATGTGTGAAAAAAGGTGGAAAATATGCCTGAAAAACGCGGGAAAATGATGTGTAAAATCAGGCGAACCGGTGCAAACCCTAAAAAGTCAAAGCCTCATAAATATTATGACCGAAAAACCAATGAAGCCTGCCAAAAACAATGCCCGCCGGCATTCGTATATATTTTCTGCTCATAATTTCAACCGCAAATCGAATCAAATGCAATCGACTGCAAAATAATATGCACAGAAATGTAATAAATACGCCATATATATATATATAAAATCAGGTTTGGGACTGGGGGTTTCTTTTTTTTTTGTTTGTATGCAGCATTGGGGCAAGAGAGGCAAGTCTCTTCCACTTGGAGAGTTTCATTTTGATTGTTTTGTATGAAATATTAATTAAATAATTCCTGGTTACCTTTCTCGGCGGTGTGGTGGGGGTTCTTCGGGTCCTGGATCCTTCGGTGGTGTTTGTTCCTTGTTGTTCTCTGTTTATTATTATGTTTTATATTTTTTTTTTTGATATTTTTTTGTTGCTTGGCCTGTAAGCCCACCGACCTGACTTACGGCACAATTTGTTTTAATTGCTTTTTAGCTTTACGTGTTTTTTTGTTGTTGTTGTTGTTTTATGTTCAAATTTCTTTGGAATTTAGCTCCGGCGTTTTATGTATTTATCTCTGCGAAAAGGCATGTATTCATTTCATTCATTTATTCATTTATTTATTCACTTGCTCGTTTTCATTTGTTCCCTCATTATTTTCCCCCAATACATTTTACACCTTTGCGACTTTTTGGTTGAAAAACTGTTTTGTCTCGTTGGCCGTTTTGGCTTTTGGTTTATTTTTATCGTTCGTTTCAGGGCCTCCCAAAAAAAAAAAAAAAAGAAAGCAATAATAATATAATACCATGTGGAAGCGGGCAGGAGGAGCGGCATATTCATCCACTCGACTGCTCAGTTTTATAAATAAGTTCTGTTTTTCGGTTCTGTGTTGGCCTGTATATTTTTTTCTTTTTTGTTTTTGCCAGCAAAATGAATTTTAAGCCCAGCTAACAGGCACCATGATGATTATGTGCTGTTTGGGCTCCTCAAATCCGAAAGAGAGAGAGAGGAAATGCGAGGCTGCACCCAGGGAATGCGTTAATTATGCGACACGAGGAGCACTTATCCACCAGACCCACAAGCATTTCAATTTTGATGAATTCCTCAAGCCACCGGGAATGTGCGTTCCCCTTGTCTTCTGGTACAACATTTCCTCTTTTTCTTTTCTCGTTTTTAATTTTTTTTTCAGTTTTTTCTTCTATATTTTTCCCTGTGAATTGCCCAAGGTAGATTGACTTTATCAAGGGATTAGCAGGTAATATCTGTTTTTTAAGTTTTGGGTAGATTATTGAAGACAAAGAGCTCTCAATTCATTAGGTAAAAAGCAAAAGGGATTATTATTAATATTATTTTTAACTTTAATAAATTTGTAAACACATAATCTCTTTATTTAAAATTTAATAAAATGTTGAGGTTTTAAATTTCGTTTATTTGTTCGGAAAAACATTTTTCCTGTCAACTAAAATGATTATTATTATTTTAATTAAATTATGAAAATAAAAACTATATGATTTTGAAAGCCCTAACCTTTTTTTCTGCTAACTAAAATTATTTAGGACTTCTAAATGCATCAAAAATAATGATATTTCGTCTCTTTTAGATTTAAAAATTCTAAACTATTTTTTGAATTGCAAATATTCTTAATTTTAACTTTATTTAGTTGATTTCTTTAAGGAATTTTTAGGGGAAATATCTAACAATAAGGTAGGTCAAAAGGTAATGCTTTTATTCAGGTGTACAAAATGCATAACAGTTTTTTTAATTTAATTAATACTTTAAAAAATAATTCTATATGAATTTAGGCTATTTAATTTATTTTTCCTTATGTTATCTTTACTAAATTTATATTACCAATATTAATTTCCTGTCTCTTGTAGATTTAAGGCACTCAAAACTATTATTTCCTACAAAAAGAGCACCCATACTTCGTTCTAGTTTTCTAGCTTTCCCTCATTTCACGGTAGTAGTCCGGGTGAAAGAAAATAAACATATTTTTAAATTGTTTTGCCAGCCGCACACACAAGTTCGTCAAAATGTGTTAATTTTCTTGGGACATTGTGCGAGTTGTTGTTGTTGTTGCTTGGGCTATATGCTCTCTATAATAATTTTGATTGCTGCCAAAAATTCTTAGACAGACGGCCGCATTTCGCTGGCTGACTAAGTGAGGGCAAAGTAACTGAAAAATAAAACTGAAACTAAAAAAACAAGAAACAAGAAACAGTAGCTCCCTAAAACCTTCTCCCTACAACTTGATATCCGTCTTGACACATTTTTATAGAGTTTATGCATTTGTTACGCTAATTGTTGTTGCCGATATGATATCAAAACTTTTCTATATAAATATATATGTATATATATATGTATACGTATATCTTCTTTGTTGTTATTTGCTTTGATTTATTTGAGTCATAGCTTGAAAGTTTTCGGTTTTGATGGGTTCAAAAAACTCTCTCCTCTGGGCTGCAAGTTTTTCGATTAGCTCTTCTTTAGTTTGAAGTATGCGATTTGATAGATAAGTCAGGGTGTTTGATTTTCTTTTTCGAGAGAGTAAATACTCGAGATGATAAGATTTTAGGGAAATATGTGAAATTAGCAATTCGCAGACAACGTTAAGCCTCGGCAAATATTGATAGTGGTCTAGAGTGTGTCGAGTTCATTTATTTTTAACAAAAAATTTGGGGAATTTTATTGGTAGTTTGCTTAAAGAAATTAAGCCAAGGCGAGAGAGAGATTTAATTTAAAATTTTAAGATGGTTTTTGCTTAATTTTTAATATAATTTTACAAAAAAATGTACTTAAATTGTAACAAATAGCTAGAAACTTGTGAAATTATTTGTTCAAATTGTATATTGCCTGCGTAAAAATTTCTAAATCTTAAAAGCACAAAGTAAACCCAGCCTAATTTTTATTTAAATCTTTAAAAGTGATTTAATATCATCTATTCAGCATTTTCTTCAACCTTAAACTCTTGATTCACCTCTTGATTTGCTGATTAAGCTTTTCCTTTTGATCTCTTGAAATCTCCTTTGGGATAAAGCTCTGTCCTCTTTTACTTTACATTTTCCTGTTCAGCATCATTAATCATCGATACAATTTTGTGACTTATCACACTTGATTCCATTTTTTTTGTTGCTGTTTTAAAAAAAAAACAACAAATATTTATGGCCGCTATATTAATCAGCGAATCGCTTAGGGGAAACAAATGATAACAATCAATAAAGGCGATTAAGTTTTTTGTTACTTTTTCAATTTCGATTTGGTTCTATTTATGGCACTTTGTCATTTGCCTATTTTTGATCGTTTTATTTCTTATTTTTTTTTTATTTCCTTTTTTTTTGTATTTTTTCATTTGATCAAATGAAAACACCCCCGCGATAATTAAGATTTACCTTTTTAGGTTCTAGGTTCTGTTCTGTTCTGTTCTGTCTAGGTGGGGGCCCTGCAACAAGTTTTAACGCTTTTGGCTGCAACAAGTTTTGTGCGATAGTTCCTATATGGCGATCACTTCACTTCACTGGAGAGGAGAGTCTTTGCACTTTGATTTGCTTCATTTCGTATTCGATTTTGTTTGACTCTTTTCATTTTATTTTTTTTTTATATATTTTTCTGTATTTTTGTTGTCATACACAGGGAAAAAAAGAGGTGGCACTTGGAAAAAAAAGGCATGATACGCACTGGGAACGAACGATTTTGAGTTGAGTTGCTGCGTTTATGATGATATGATGGTGTTGCTGCTGCTGTTGCTGTGTTGCTCCGATGTTTGCTGCTATGCGGCTATGCTTTAATGCTGCTATGCTTTATGCTTTATTTATGCTTTATGCTTTATGCTATATGCTTCTGCTGCTGTTGCTCGACTCCCACGATAGACGTCTGATTTGCAACTGAACTGGCGGCGCGATAAGCGGTAGGAAATGCCTTCGAAATCGGTTGGATTCACGGCTCGAACATGCTCGAAGGCGCTTGAACTTGAGCAGGTTCGAAGCACGCTCGATATGGTCAAAAGAAAAAAAGGCCAAACAAATCCCAAAAATTGCGTTCTCGATGCCGATTGGCAGGCAATGTGCAAACCCAAATAAAACAAATAGACCAAATCGAAAGCCAGGCTGCCAGAATGTTTGCCACAAAGCCGTGGTCCCATTGACATTTTGTTTGAAACAATTGTGCAGATTTATCCAAGACAAAGAAGCTCAACTGGGTTTATATACAGAAAGAGAGGTTTACTCCTATATTTTATATAGATAACAAACAGCTTGGATATATCGAAATTGAAAATAATTAAATTATTGCGTTAACGTTAAATTATTATCGAAAACATTTTATTTAATTAAAGCTCTCTTTAGATTTCGGTTTGTTATATGAGGAAAACTATGGCTTGCAATAAATGTAAATATCGATTTTTTAAATATCGAAAAGTACCGCTTTGAACTTTACAATTTGGATTAATATCGAATAATTTAATCAAAGTTTTTCCGGTATAATATACCATTATCAATCGAATTTTTAAAAATAGAAAATATCGAATTTATCGAACTAAACTAAAATTATCCAGAATTATAGGAAAAATAATTTGCAGTTTATTTTTGTTTGATTATATTAATTTGATTTATTAAGCAGAATATTGCTTTATCCTTCATATATATCGCTTCGTTGAAATATTGATTTATATATGAAATGTATCGATATGGTATCGATAAATCAGTATTTGGTGTACTATCCCCAATGTTAAACCCATAGATACAAGATACAAGACTTAATATCCACTTCCCCCTCACTAATTATTATTTTGAATTACCATTTTCTAGGGCTAAAACCCAATTAGGGCCACTGTGCATTCGGCAAATAGCCCTGAACGAGCCAACATGTTGCCAGCTGACTGGCTGGCCTGAAACCTGGCCAGTTGATGGTTGTGTTAGTTGGCGGTTCTCGTCGACCAGGCTAACATGTTCGCCAGCCAGCTAGCTGACTGGGTTTTCAGAAAATTAAAAAGTGGGGGAAAAACAGGAGCCAGGAGACCGGAGCTAAGCTGCATGGCCAACAAAATGGTGATGGGAATCGTGATGATGGCGAGATGCAGCCTCAGCTTTGGCTGCTCCCCAGAGCATTAGTCATCCGAATGGTGCAGACAACAATGGCTATATAGACATATATATAGAGATGGATGTATATATGTATATGGCAGGGGGCAACGCGGCGTATGATTAACGAAATTAGCAAACATTTATCAGGCGCTGCAGGGAATGAATGCCGCCGCTCTGCACTCTTCGCTCTGTTCCTCTATATCCCCCAATGGAAATGGAAAGTTTTGCCCAGGTCCTTGGCCACACTTCCGCTTTCAATTTTATACCCACTTTTCGCAGCTTTCCCGTGACTAGAGCCTCGGCCTGGGGAGGGGAGGGGAGCTTCCATTATGCAGTTAAAGTTTCTAAGTCAATTTTTGTTTCAGCATTCGAAATTGTTTGCTTCCTTCTTTTGCTCACTTGGCTTTGTTTGTTCTCGTTATATATATTTTCTTTTTCTTTTTCATTTTCATTTGTTTCTTTTTTATTTTTTGTTCTCTTCTTCTTTTCTTTTCATTTCTTTTATTTCCATTCCAATTGAGTTTGTGCAAGTGTTTTGCTTTGTTTAATGGAAAGATCGCTCTTTCGTAATTAACTTGGCCAGTTGGCCGTAGTTTCGTAATGAAGCCAAGTTGGGACAAGCGATTATACAAGTCAAAGTCTGTTGGCATTATATTTAAGTATATATTTGATTTAAGTATTTAAAAGGAAATATTTAACATTCTCCAAGGTGTTTAAAAGAGAGAAAGAAAGAAAAAGAGCATTTAATTAAGCTTTAAACTCTCAATTTATTTGTTTCATAAATTCCCTCATTTAATGTATTATTCAAAGACTGTTTTAGCAGGATTATCTGCCTTTTAATATATATTTTTTTTAATATTTCCTCGTATTTTGTTTCCCCTTTTGGCCAGATAAATACCCCACACGTCAGCTTCATTCCCCGTATCCATTTCATAGTTAACATAATTGAAAGCGGCGTATAGATATAGAAAATGTCAGTTAAATTGATTGAATATGTCGAAGCAGGACCTTTGGCCCAGCCTCCCCCTGTACCCTGTGGCCCTCAATTATGAACAAACTGACATCCGGCCGGCATCTGCGGTGCATATGCCACATGCAACTTACATATGTTTGTACATATATGTTAAAGCCGGCAGAAGGTTACAGCAATTGAAGAGCAGAAGAGAGCCTAGCAACGGGAAGAGTCCCTAATGAACTGAACTGAACTCAGAGGTCCCTAGGAGTAGAGACGCCATTACAGAATATTATAAAAGAGACTTTCGAAGATATATGACATCTCAATAGGAGTCTTGTTAAAAAGTTAAAACCATTTATAGCCTTATTATATTATATTATATTATATTATAACTAAATTAAATCCCTTTACTTACGATTTAAGCACAATTTTTATCGATATGAAAACACATGAAAAACTCACCTGAAAGACAGAAAGAAAAGAGGGGGAAAATTGTTATTAATTCAGTTGGTGGACAGGCACAGGGTATGTTTTTCCCAAGAAATTCACATGGAATACGAAAAATATTTGCTTGAGCTCCATCCAGACTTCATTACGTATGTAAAGTGAGGACAAACAAATAACAATTGCAGATAATTGAGTCATGAATGCGAATATATATGTACTTATATATATATACTTATAAATATATAAATAAAGGCTCTAAAAAAGTCAGAATATTTTTTATTGTTTAATTATGGCATGATTAATGATTAATTTCGGTTTATTATTGATTTTATTAAAAAAATAATAGTATATAACATTTTTTTCTTGTATTTTTGCTTAATTTGAATATTTCCTTTATTAAGGGTACATTTTTAATACCTTAAATTATATATCTTTGTATTATTTATATATTATATATTTTTATATGCTGTTACCCTAATTTTCTGTAAAAAGCTTATAGTTTCTTATGTCCAGCGGGTGTTATCATTGAATAACTCCCAGAGCGAGAGAAACCTTTGACTTTTGCACATCTCCAACCGCAATATCCTGTGTTGCAGCATCACCTGGCAGGTGACAACCGCAGTGGCAACTATCCACTCAAAAATGTTGCACAAACGGAGTGAGCTGGCACCGCTTAAATGCAGTTATAAAAATAAATTATAAATAAATTTATAATAATTGAAAAAAATGGAAATTAAATTCAGGATGAGTTTTTTGAATAAAAAAATAAATAATTTCCTGACTTTGCAAAGCTGAAATATATATTCATTTGTATGTAAATTACACTTTTTCTTACATATATTTCCCAAGTGTAGCCCTGGCCTTCTGCGGGAAATTGTCTGCTGAGTGCATAATATTTATATTCCTATTTTACCGGCTTGATTTTATTTTCCTGGCAGCTTGTGGGGGCGGCGAACTCTTTGATTTGTCTCCTCGAGGACATTGTGCGAAGCACCAAGCAGAAAGTAAGGAGAACCAAGCACCAAGGACCAAGCACCTAGCACCGATTACCAGGCACCAAGCACCGGGCCACGCTCCCTGTCAAGAGCAGCGGCTAACCTTTGGACCAGCTTCCGGTTATCCCACCTCGAATGTCAAGGTTATGGAACTCAATTTCCGCGCAATTCCAGCTAATAGCTGTGAGGGATCGGTGAATGGATTTATGAAAAAAGTCTGATAGGTGTGTTAGCTTTCAAAGCTTTTGGGGTTTTGCCATTGGCTGAAATGTAGCTGTAAAGCGATTTTCCCGGGTAAATAAGTCTGGGGAAAGCTACGCGAAGGTATGGTGAAAGTTTTGCCTCGTGAAAGGTGAAAGTTTTGAAAATAAGCTTTATGTTTTTTTGGAATATTTAAAATAATAAAGCTCCTGCATGGAAGCTTTCGAGCTTATTAAAGCTGTTGCACAGGGCGTATACTTAACGTTAAATATAAATAATGCCTTGAAGTGGCGGAAATTCAGGAAAATTATTTATAAATATAATTAATTTTTAATTCTTAAAGAATTGCTATTCTTATCATTTTTTTGTATTATTTTAACTGAAAAATATTTAAAGTATTTCAGAAAATTATTGAAGACTTTGATGACTTTCGAAAATGAGCAACTTTGAATATGGTAATTTTCAAATTTGGTTAAATTAATTATGTTTGAGTTAAATTTTGTTTTCTTATTTATTTTAGTATTTTATTTTATATTTTTTTATTTATCATATTTATGTGGATTTTTAAAAATTAATTTTCTACCTATTTAAAATTATAAAAAATTGAATTAGTAATGAAATTAGTTAATTAATTGAATATTTGCCAAAACATGATAATTTTTTTAATATAATAAAATTAATTAATTAATTTATTTATTTTATTAATTTATTTTATTATATTATATTATTTTAAAATTAATTAATTAATTTATTTATTTTATTATATTACAAAAATTATCATGTTTTGGCAAACGTTTTAATTTGATTAAGCCAAGAATAGCTTTAATATAATTATTTCGTTCTAAAAGGCAAAAAGGTTTTGTCAAAATATTTAAAACTGATCAGAAAAAGGATTTTCCTGCAGATAATTGTAGTGAATCAACCAATCTAAGAATTTTTCTTTGTAATATATATAAAATATATATACATTTTTGTACATCTTCGGACTTTTACCTACTGAATTTTGCCAAAAAAGAAAAAAAAAAAACAAAAAATATTTAAGGCCTGCAGGCGTATTGATTAATTGCGAGTTATTTTTGGGGGCAGGCTCAAGGCGCTCAAGTTCTCGTTAGTCCCTCGTCCTTTACAAGTCCCCCTCCCCAATTGTTATATATAATATATTATATCCATACACATTTAGCTGAAGTTCAATGACTACCAGCAACGGAGCTCCACTGAAGCGTGAATTATTGTGAGAGCCCAGACCCGGAGCCCCAGTCCCCAGTCTCTGTCCCAAGTTGGGCGGAAATGTCACAAAAGAGTTAAATAATGCATGGCGAGTGGGTCCAAAAGGGGTTAGGAGTTTGGGCTTCAGAGTGGGTTAAGGAGCACAAGTGCGCAACAGATGATTGCCATCAATGAAGATTATGTAAATCAAATTGTCCAAGAAATATGAAATGGGGCATGCAACACGGCGAATGGCGCCCACAATTATGGAAGTAATTAAAATCGGGGCCAAGTGTATGCATATATAAATATATATTTCATCATTATTGTTATTATTTTCAACAAGTCATTGCGTTCTAATTGAAGAAGAAAAGAAGAGCTATTTAAACATTTATTTGGCCTAGTTTCTGTAACATTTATTTAGACATCTGTGAGCCAGTTAAGGAATATTTTAAACATAGCCTAAAAGCAAATAGAATCAATTTGTATTTAAATAATAAATATAAATGTTTATTAATGGAATGTAATAAACTATTTAAAACAATGTATTTGAAATAGTTTTTTGCCTAATAAAACTTTTTATAATCCTATTTATTATTAAACCATTATTACTTTAATTAAAATTGTATTTGGGCTTATCTGCCAAATGATCAACCAGAACCAAAATAGAGTTGCATATTCGTCGATATTTTTTTGTTGTATTTTAATAAATAAATATACAAATTTTTATAATTTAATGGGAAAAAATTGCATGAAAACTGAAAAATTACGTTTTTTAACTTAGCTATTTTTAAAGGCATTTTTATGTTTACTTATTTCTCAAGGAAACCATATGATATGTTTGCTTTTTTTCTACTAAAACTCTTTATTACAATCTAATAAGAAGAGATAAATCTAAAATTTAATTTAAGATTCGGTGAATTTTAAATATTCCAGAATTTTCATTTTATTTATTATTTTTATTATTATTATTATTATTATTATTATTATTATTATTATTATTATTATTATTATTATTATTATTATTATTATTTTATTTTATGAAAATAGGACGACTATAATATAATATATTATATGTAAGCATAGAAAAATCGAACGTTCGCGAATACGTTCGGGACCGGTACTTAATTTAATTTAAAACAAACTAATGAAGATATTTAATTGGGAACAGACTCGATAGAAAGCTACATGAATCTATTTTAAAAGTAAAGTAATTGCATCAGAATATTCCCTTCCAATTCGCAGATTTTTGCATTTAACTAGAGTAAGCCAAAGTCGACTTCCATTTGACGTACGTTCGCGACTGCATTTTTTTTTACCAATATTATGAAAATGAAAACACCATAAACACCAAAATTTATACCAAGAAAAGAGCTCACAAAGTGCTAGCCCATATTAAATTTAATATATGATGAATTCATCTCAAAATATTTATGCAATCGTTAAGCAATGTGATTAACTATTCAATAAAATTTATTATAAAAGATTTCCCAGCTTAAAACAAATTCTTAAAGCATTATAAGACATTATTTTATTTGACTGTTTATTAAAAATGTAAAATTTGTAAATAAAAATAATTCTTCTTGCATTGATTTTATAATATTTCAAATAAAATTTAAGCATATATAAATTTGAATGGAATATTTTGCAAATTTAAAGCAAGTTAAACTTTTGAACAGGTGAACCTTTTCCCACTTTGGTTGCAAAATGTTCCTTTAAAATCCGAAGCCTCGAATGATTGAGGACGAGTCAGCTCAAGGCTCTTCCTGTGATAAATTAATACAACATTTTGCACTCACCCACACAGAACACACACACTCTCTCTCTCTCTCACACACACACACACACACGCACACTTGTGGACCGGCGAGTGTGCCGCTGCCAAAGTACAGTTGCCTGCATTGTCAGCAGGTTCATTTCCGCTGTGGCCACACAGAAATGGCGTGCAAAATGCAAAAACAATGGGCTAGAGTGGAGTAGTCCATACACAGAGAAAAAAACCTTCAACTTACTATAGTTATACCTTTGAAGGGTATTATAATTTCAGTCAGAAGTTTGCAACGCAGTGAAGGAGACATCTCCGACCCTATAGAGTATATATATTCTTGATCAGGATCAACAGCCGAGTCGATCTAGCCATGTCCGTCTGTCCGTCCGTCTGTCCGTCTCTCCGATTATACACAAACTAGTCCCTCAGCTTTGAAGCAATCTGAATAAAACTTTGCAGGTAGTCTTCTATATGCTCTCACTCCTACATAAGTCGGAACGGGCCGAATCGGACGACTATATCATATAGCTGCCATAGGAATGAACGAAAAAATTGTTGAAAAGAATAATAACTTTGTCAGTTTTTAACATATAATCACCAAATTTGATATTTGGCCATTTATTATTGTTTTAGGGTTTCTTATTAAATTTCATGAAAATCGGACTACTATACCTTATAGCTGCCATAGAAAAAATTGGAAACAGTGGGAACGATCGGCAAAATTATAAAAAATTATAACTTCGTTGTTTCTCAACATATTTTCATCAAACTTTAGATTTGGTCACTTTATATTATTCCAGAATTTGTATTTAAATTTTATGAGAATCGGACGACTATATCCTATAGCTGCCCTGAGAACAATCAGGGAAATAATAGAAAAAATCATAACTGTCGCTGTTTCTCAACATATTTGCATCAAACTTAAGATAACATTGAACTTCGGTAAGCCGAAGTTAGCTTTCTTTCTTGTTATTTTTAGTTTTAAGGAGAAATATAATAAAATATTAATGAGAAATAAATTTGCAATAAAAACTATTTTCTTAAAATTAATTAATAGTTAGTTTTAACTATAAATTTCTTTTTAAATATTGAGCTAATTTCAAGTACATATATCTATTTAATTCGAATCCAATTTCTTTCAGTGTACACACACAGAGAGTGGCAACATTAACACACGCGATATGGGTCCGTGGGATCTGGATCTGGATCTGTGGAATTGTCAGCATTGTCGGCGGTGCCCATGGACAGCGACAATTGCATGTGTAATTTGTGTTTAGTGGGCTGGAAATAAGGTACCGCCCCTCGTTAAATGTTCCGAACAAAAGAATTCACCTGGCAGCCAGGTGAGAAGCAACAAAGGAGGGGGGACGGGATAACTATTTACTGAATATTAGCAGATAGCATGGCTTTCTTCCCAAAGATTTTCACCACTTGAATATTCTAAGCTTTAAATTAAGCAATTATTGGAATTATCAAGCAACCTGATATTAAGCTAGTTTCTACTCTATACTAATTAATTTTGTATTTATTTAAATATATTTATATTTATTTAAATAAATTCTTTGGCCTTTACCACTGAAATCCTAACTGCCGAAAGAAACCTTATAAGCACTGAAAAATGCATCATTAATGCTGATTTAAGCTCAAAAAAGTTGTCTTTCTGCATTATTTAAAGACTGGCTTGCATTTAAAAAAAGATCTGAGTAGACCTAAATGTTTCTGAAAAAGTAAACCTGTTAAAACTAAAAGTTCCGATAGATCGTTAATCAAAGACGAAATTAAAGAAGTTTAATTATAATTTACATAAATAATTCTGCAAATCTAGTAACGTTTTTTTCGAGTGTTGCCTCGTGCTGGTCTCCCTCAAATATTTACAGGTTCCATCCAGGTCTGTTTTTCAGTTTTGGCCTGCAAGAACCTTAACTCAACTCAACTCCAACAAAAGTTGGCTTTCTTTCGTTTACTTAACCGCAGCTGTTGGCTGGGAATGCTGCTCCACGTTTTGCCATAATTGCCATATTGATGATCGAGGTTTTATTTTGTTTTCTTAACCATTGTTTCGAAATATTTGATTTTGCCATTATTTATTTTTAGTTTGTGTACTTTTTTATAATGGAAAAATTGCGTGTGCCAGTTGTGTGAGTAAATCAAGCGCGATAAAATACTAATTGCTTAAGTTCTACTTTCATTTACACTTTTAAATATATTTAATTTGATTTTTGATTAAACAATTTAAAGGGTAAAAAACTTTTATGTCACCTGACTCTGGACCATCAAACTCTGTACTCCCAATGGCGTCATCACCTGGAGACCAATCACCTCTCGCCTCTATTGTCTACCCATCGACATTTGTTTCTACAGATTTTTTGTGTTATTTGAATTCTTAATTTTTTTGCTATGGCGGCCTTCGCTTAAGCAAATAAGCCGCCGCCTGGAACTTTGTCTATAAATTGCGTTTAGACGGTAGACGAGCTGTCAGAGCAGATAGACAAAGTCTCGTGAAATGAAGTTGAACAAGTTGCTGTTGAGTTTCCTACTCCTTGGGCTCTTTGTAGCCGCGATTATGGGCGCCGATACCGATGCCGATGCCGATAGCAGTGCCGATACCAGTTCCGATACCGATGCCGATAATGAGGATGAAACCACAGTTGCCTCGGCAGGATCTACCACTGCGTCACCCAGCACGGATAATTCCTCATCATCGGGATCGGGCAGTGATAGTTCCGATTTGGATGATGGCTCCGATTCGGGAGCTGATGAATCCGATAACGATTCTGATGCCGATTCCGATGACGATGTTAGTCCCACTCCTGCCCCCAAGCGAAGGAAGAGGAACAATGGCAATAACAACAGGAAGAAGGCCGCCAACAACAATAGGCGTCGCAATAACAACAACAACAGCAACAATAAGAAGCGACAGGCGGCTGCCAAAAGGCGCAACAACAACAACAACAATCGCAGGACCAACAACAATCGTCGCACCAACAACAACAGCAACAGACGCCGCAGCAACAACAATGCCAGAAGGCGTGGTTAAACTCCTTTTCGACATAAAAATCATTTATGAAAAAAGAGCCTCAGAATTTGCACAATAAATACGTACGTGTGTGTGTGTTTTTTTTATATTTGTTTGTTCCCGTGATTTAAATAATTGATTGTTTTTGGTGTGTGCTTCGGCGGGACAACATTTTCGTTGCAATCGTTGGGGAGGTGGTGGCCGTGGAAATGAATATTTCGTGGGAAATTAAAAAATGCAATCTGCCTTGCCGATTCAGGGAATTGCTGATATGCCAGCAGCGGGAAGGGATCGTAAACAGCGAACAGAAATGCCAAACGAATAAAAATGAACCATTTCGAAGGAAAATCAGGACAAAGAGCAGACAGAACAGCAACTGAAGGGCTTCAAAAATGTCACAAGGCATCGTAAAAATAATTGAGAAAAAGTGGAATAAAAGTCTTGAGCAACAATTTTTTTAGCAATATTTTTCAATCAAAATTTTTTATATAAAATATTTTAGCAACACTTTCAATAACGCTTTACAAAACATTAATTTTTTTACAGCAACTACAGACTTCTTTTACCTTTTAACAATCCTTAAATATAACATTTCAACAACATTTTATAGCAATATTTTTTAACCAACATTTTTTATCGAAATTTTTTAACAAAAATTTGTTTGCAACATTTTTGAACTACACTCTTTAACACAATATTTTAGAAAGACTTTCAATAACGTGTTCCAAATCATTAAACAGAATTTTAATCATTGCAAACAAGTGTAAGCGTGCGCACGTCAAAAACTTTAGTCGGCCTTTTCTCCACACCAAATTTTCGGGATTCTAGCTATCCTGTGAACACGATTCGAAGTGAATCAAAAAGTATTATACATAACATGAATGTATTTTCTATTTGAACCTACATGTTTTTTAATAAAAATAAGTTTAAGTATTTTTTAAAAGAGTTCAAAGTCAAATCTAACTTTCTGACACCGAAATTTTCCGTTCAAAATTTTTCTGACACAACTCCGCCATTTAGTAAGATTTGGCTAATTAATTTTCTTTTTTATCATCTTTGATATTATTTTAATTGATCTCCAAAGTTTCACAAGGATTGGTTAACTATTTCCTACCAAAAAAAAAATTTACAAAAAATGTCCATATTGTCACCGTTTACATGTGGTTTCCCCGTTAATCGCCCTTTGCAATCATTACAGAAACGAGGTTTTAAGCTGTTTTATTTTTATAAAATAAATTGTAAATTTAAATTAAATGCTGAAGTCTAAAGAAATACTTTTTTCCCTTGAAAAAAATATCCTCAAGCCTCAAATTCATTTAAGCAAAGCCCAAGCATCCTTTACATTTCATAATCAAGTTTTGTCTAAATACCAAAATCCAAAAACTAATTCAGAAATAGTAAACTTGAAAAAAATAAGCGACAAAATATGCAACAATTTGTAAATGTGGAAAATACCAGCACAAAGCTCTTACAACAGGTGTCGGGTATCAATGACTTATCAACTGGCTGGCATTTAAGACAGAGCCCACAATCTGTTCAATTATCCATTCGATTTTGAGAGCCATCACTTATTCAGCCAGGAGGCGCACACAAGCAAAAAAGCCTCCTCCCAAAAGCCAAAGCCAAAGCCAAAGCCAAAGCCAAACCAAATCCAATTCACAATCTCAAGACCAATCCCCTTAGTCTCTCGTTCGTATTCGTTTACGGAGAAAATCAACAGCTTTTCTTCGTTGGCCGACTTCCTGCGGTGACTCAAAGTTTCTGTCACTTAAACTTTTCTAATTCGATTAAGTCGACTAACTGAAAATTGATTTCATTGTAAGTCGCTAATTGGCTGTCTTCATTGGCCTGGCCTAACTTTTCAGTTTTGGTCTGGCTAGCTGGCTTAGTGGGTTGTGTTTTCTGGCCAAAAGTGACGTTTGTTCTCTCTGCTAAACAAGCTAAGCACAACAAGCACAGCAGTTGTGCAAATATTGCCAAAAAATAAAGCCAACTAATTAGATCATTTTCGTTCTCTAAAATTTGCCAAAAATTTATGTTTTTTGTATTTGCGGTTTTTGCTCTATTTTGGAGCTACTTTGAAGGCCATGCGAAAAGTTTCCATAGTTTGGGAATTGGGATTAAGGGAAACTTCTTGAATTGCAAAGATTGCATGAGTTTTATTATTCCCAGACCTTTAAATGTCTTAAACGGATTGAAAAACAAGAAAGGAAGCTAACTTACCGAAGTTTATATACCCTTGCAGATTACAATTGAGCTATATAATTAAAAACGAAATTCTAAGATAACATTGAATAGCCGAATCTCAAATTTGATGAAAATATTTTAAGAAACAACCGAGTTATGATTTTTTCTATTATTTCCCTGATGTTTCTATGGCAGCTATAGAATATAGTCGTCCGACTTTTATGAAATTTAAATCGAAATTCTGGATTAATATTAAGTGACGAAATCCCAAGTTTGATGAAAATATGTTGAGAAACAGCAAAGTTATAATATTTTTTTGAAAATGTTGCCGATCGTTCCTACTGTTCCCGATTTTTCCTATGGTAGCTATAAGATATAGTCGTCCGATTTTCATGAAATTTAATATGAAACTCTGAAATAATAATAAATTACCAAATATCAAATTTGGTGACTATATGTTGAAAGCTGACAAAGTTATAATTTGCGTTGCAAACTTCTGACTGAAATTATAATGCCCAGCAAGGGTATAAAAAAGCAATTGAGGAATATACATGATTTCCCTTTCTCTTAATTTAAATTTAAAAAAAGAATTATATTCAGACTCACCGAACATTGGCCAACGTATGACGTCGATTCTTGAGATACCGACTGTGATACTTCTGCAGGTCCCCAATGGAACCCTGCTCCGCCTGCATTTTGCTGGTGGGCAGCAACTGCGAGTTGCTTGGATGCGACGAGGCAAGCGCCGAGGCCGACGACGAGGTAAGCCGATGATGGGCAGCAACGCTGGCGCTGCTGCTATTCTGTGTGGTGGTAGCAGTGCCGCCGGTGGTGCTGCTCGAGGCTAAAGTCTCGTTTGAGTTGCTACCAATAACAGTGGATCCACCGGCCGAGGATGAACCGCCTGCGGAACCAATTGGCGCAAGAACAATGCGCGACCAGCAGGATTTGTGGGGTTTACGGAACTTGAGCTTGATGCGCGGCGAGGGTGTCGAGGAGGTGCCTATAAATGTGATTTATTGTGATATTAATATCATTTTATTTATTGTTTTGCAAAAAATAAAAGAATTGTTTACCTCCAATGTACTCCTGAGCCTGCTGACTGCCTGCTGGCGCTGTGCCACCTGAGGACGAGGTGGCCGATGAGTGGTGGACACTCTCGCAGCTGCCACAATAGCCACTGGCTATGGTGATGGGCGGCAGCTGCTGCTCTTGCTGATGCTGCTCTTGCTGCTGCTGCTGCTGCTCCTCCTTGAGGGACAGCTGCCTGGAGTTGGCCTGCTCGGACTCCTCCTCCTCCTTTATGTGAGGAAGCGGCGAAGTCTGAGGCTGGCAGCTGCAACGTTGCTGGTTCTGGTTGGGATTCTGGTTCTGATTCTGATTCTGGTTCTGACTCTGACTCTGGCTGGGATTCGGATTTGGGTTCGTATTCGTATTCGGATTCGCACTCGTGCTCGGGCTCTGGGCCTGGCCTTGGGTGGG
This sequence comes from Drosophila truncata, assembly GCA_008042515.1. Lineage (NCBI taxonomy): Eukaryota > Metazoa > Arthropoda > Insecta > Diptera > Drosophilidae > Drosophila > Drosophila truncata. The sequence goes on along the minus strand of VNJQ01002415.1, from coordinate 11,354 downwards.
ATTTGGTGCCTGATTGACGGGGCTGTTGCTGTACAGCGTCACCTGGCTGAGCAGGCTGCCGGAGCAGGTGGTGGTGGTGACCAGGTGGGCTGGTGGCTGTGCCAGCTGCTGCTGCTGCTGGACCACGGCCGTGGGTGAGACACTGGCGTCGCTCAGCGTTTCCGGCTCGGCTCGACGGGCTACAAGGCCGCTGGCCAAACTGGCCGCTGCTATATCCGCTGCGCTCAGCTGCTGCCCTAGCAGCTCCTCCTCATCCACGTCGTTGATGAGGGTCTTGAGGGAAATGGGCGTGGTCACCGACGTATTGATCGTCTCCGCCAGTGAGTGCTTCTTTTCGCCGCTGGGATATAAATCGGGATTGCTTAGCAGGCGCTCCCGTTGCTGCTGCTGCTCGTCGGCACCTTCCTCCGATAGCTGCTGCTGCTGCTGCTTCTCCTGCTGATGCTGCTGAGACTGATTGTCCTGCGGCTTTTCTTGATAATTATCCGGCCTGGCCTTGAGCTCGTCCGGCGTTTGGGCGGGAGTTTGGGGCGGACTTGTGGCGGGGGCTGCGGAGCCGCCCCCGCGACAAGGGAGGCAACACCGAAACACTGTGCCACCGAAGCACTTTGTTCGCGCCTTTGACTTCCGCTTGCCGATCCCGCTTCCGCTACCGGATGCGCCTGTCCCGCTACAGCCGCCGCCGCCGCCTCCGCTGCTCCCCCGGCCACTCCCGCTCCCACCGCCTCCGCCGCCGCCGCCCCCTCCAACGCCTCCACTGGCTGCCAGGCCGTTGGCGTTGCAGCTGCCACCTAAGCTCTGGCCGTTGCTGGTTCCGTTCCCGTTGCTGCTGCCGCTGCCGCGATGCTGCAATTAAGATGAAAACATTTTTTTTTAATATTGAAATCAAGTTGAAGTAGGTTTTGTAGTTTTCAAATTAATTTAAAGTCTCCCCCCTCCACCTTGGCCGCATTCTTGTTAAACGAGAAACTCTGCGTGAAGCGCGCCAAACGCATCATTCCCACTGCGATCAGGAGTTATCTTCGAGGCCACCGATGCATTTTTGTTTTAGAAAAGGGAGAGCTGTAAATAAAGGAAATTAAAGAAAAAGGATTAATAAGTATTTTTATTATTTATAGTACATATCAAACATATTAAAGCTAAAATAATATTAATATTAATAATAAACTTATATCAAAGCTACTCTCTGCACTTTTTCCTTATAAAACTTAAACTAAAACCTGATTATTTTATGAAAAATACCTCCTTATCTCTTTGAACTACTATATTAATTTCAGTTTCAAATTCAAAACTCACTTCTGTGTCAATTAACATTCAAATTCCCCTTTCTACCTGTCTTAAACGCCCCAGGAGCCACTACTCTTTGATCCACGTGTTTTCGCTGCATTTGTCGCCCGAAAGTACCCTATGGGTTATATGGGGATGTGGAGGGAACTGGGTTAGTCACATATTTGCTGACATTCGCGAGGGCCAAACGGCAGCTGCTCAAACTGACCCACATGTGCGACGCCATGGCGGCCATAAAAGCTGGGAGCTGCAGCTCGTCAGCGATTCGCCTTAATTAGTTGTTCTTTGGATTTTATACGAAAATGAAGGCGCTCCTTCTCCTGCTCTGGATCCTCCCCTGGTTGGTCCTCTGTAAGGTGCACTACAGGGTGGAGGACTTCACCGAACCGGATGTGTTCTACAATAGCCTCGACTATCATCCCGAGGACTACATTGACTCCTTTACGGACTTCCAGAAACACGATTATTTTCAGTATTAAAAATGACTTTAATTTGTTGTTGTATTTGTTTAGTGTTGGTTAATTGTATTAAAAGAAGAAATTATCAAGCTATCATAGTTATCGATATCGATAGAATTCGGAATTAATGATCATTTAATTAATAAAAAGCTTTAAAAAATAGATTATAAAGCCAAATGTAACCCTAATTTTTTGTGGGTTCCGAATAAAAATAAATAAAATAGCCGGGAAATATAAATATATATTGGTTTTGGGTCGATATAAATCGATATTAACAATGCAATATATATGTGCTATTAATCGATATTCTGTTTGATTAAAAGCCATGAATTAAAAGCAATATTTAAATTTTTTAATATTGAACGCAACATTTTTTTTAGTTATTTTTTTCGACTTATCAAAGTTAATTTTTAATATAATATTGGGGGCAATACATTAAAATTTTCCTTTTAATATATGTACATCTCTAAAATAAAATAAATATAAAGCATATTACTATTATTATTTTACTCTCCTTTTATCATAATATTGCATTATTTTTAAAATATTTTACATTACTGACAAACATTAACCAACGAATAAAAAATATATAATCTAACTATAATATATTATCTAACATTTATTTGCTTTCTTTTCTATTATACATTTATTTGTCATTTAATCAATCGGAATGGGTTAAGATCTCCTAAATGTGAGATTGTTAAGCTACCGGAATTGTTTTCAAAGTTATAGCAAAGTAAATTATACTTTTGGGGGATGGTGGATATAAAAAATGTATTTATTTATTTATTTATCTAAAGCGAACATATAGTTATAAAACAAAAACTAATTTATGTTTTAGAGCTATAGCTACTTAGGCCTTCAGCTCGCTGGTTAACAATTGTAGTTTATAATTTTTGTTATTTACAAAATGTACATTTGGCTTATTTCTATATTAATTTACTAATATTTACAAAATTATTTATTGCTTACTGATGTTTTTTATTTTCTTATCTTTACATGGGATTCATATTTTGTAGAAGATTTGGCAGCTGCTTGCGAATTTGAGAATGTTTTCCGAGTTTGATTTTGGGGGGTTACCTATTTGTGATAGGGTTGGGGCTGTGGAGGGATTTGGATCGTTGACTGGTAAGGGCGGGGTTTGTTCTAAATGATACAAATTAAAAAACAGTCCAACTAAATTTCTTGGTGCCTTACATAAACCGAAAAGATTGAAAAAACGTTATTTTTCGGGAATATATCCTCAAATATCTCAAAATCCTGACGTGATGGTCGAATTCTGAGGCCGGATTTCGGATTCGAAGATAAACCCCGTCTTTCCAACAACTGACAAAAGACCATTTTTGAAGACCCATGTTATTGGTCTCTTCTTTAGATAATTTTGTTTCTATCGGCGCAAAAATTTAAAGTAGTGAGATATGTCGATAGGGTTTTGGATAGGTTAGGAGTAGTTTGGCAGCAAGCTTAGGTGTTTTGTCAGCGCCCAAAATTAGAGTCAATATTTCTTTTATTTTTGGGAATTATCGGAAATAGAAAATATTTTTTTGTAATTGTCTAGAACTTAATATATACTTTAGAGCCAAAGTCATTTTAGATGTAACAGGAAATTTTAAAAATTAGTACTGGGTTTTTTTTAAGACGTGTTAAACCTTCTAGAAAATATGTCCAGAAAATTAATTAAATATTTTACTTAAACCACAACATAATATAAACAAAATTGAAAGACCAATAAAACAAGAACAAACGATTTAATTGACGCCCAAAAATAATTCCACTCAGTGAAACCGCTTGGAATAAATATAAAACTTATAAAAATAGCTCATTAATCAATAAGCCTGCACGTAATCCAATAATCAACGCAATCGAAGTTGTTTTAACAGCTTTTTGGCAAAGACCAAAGTGGATTTGGTCTAGAATATTTCCGCAAAATAATTGCGAAATGCTAAAATTAAACCGCGCCACAAAAGAGTCTTTGAACAAGTGCCAGAGAAAGTTTGCAAAAACGAAAAATTCGCACAGAAATAAACTCACACAACCAATGGACAAATGTTTAAACAATTGACACACAAGACGTATGCGAAAATAAAGTATCAAAGGAGTCAGGTGACCTGGGAAATAAAGACAGCTTCGGAAAACAAAAACAAACAATTTTGGCGACACTTTGTTGTTTTGTTTTAAGTGCAATTTAATAATTTTTATGAAAAATTGAAAGGAATGTGAATAAACGAGAGCTCTCAGACTTTTCCACTCAGTTTTGGATTAGTAATCAATATCAGCTACCCTTTGCCTTCCCTTAAGAGTTTTCGACGATTTTCACACTTAATCAGTATAATGATTCTTTTCTATATTTGCCTTACACTAAGGATAACAACATTGCTGGGCTTACGAGCTAGGAAAAAAATAATGGTATCTAAGGGAGTCATTGGTTCGGTGTTGGGATTATCTGGCTGGACGAGGGGCTGGAATCCGGACTTAGATCAAGTATCTGCGCCTGCGGTTGCGACGGGACTTGGTCGACTTGGTCGCCGTCTCCCTGTGTATCCTGTAATGCCTATTCTTCTTTGGCTTAGTCCTTCGGCGTCTAACAATCACCTTGCCCGAGCTCTTGGAGGTGGAGCTCTTCTTTGTCGTAGTGGTGGCAGCAGTGGTTGTCGTGGTGGCCGAGCTGTCTGTGGTGGTGGTGGTGTCTGAGGAAGCGGAGGCAGCCGTGGTGGTGGTCGTGGCGGAAGCAGAAGTAGTTGTGGTGCTGGACGCAGCCTCCGACTGTCGGATCATCAGCACCGCACAGAGGACGGTGGCGAGGAGGAGGACAAAAGTGATCTTCATGTTGAGGTACTGGAGAGGATGTCGATCTACTGATGCTCTTCTCGAGTCTCGGATACGCTTTTATACTAGCTTTCGACCTGGATTTGGGTAAAGTCTGGCTAAGTCTCGCTTGCAGAATTGCAAATGGGGTCAGCAGCTTGGCGAAAACAAACGATAGAATCCAAAGGGGTTCTTGGGCAAATAATAAATTCGCAACTGTGCTTTTTGCGCAATTGTCTAAATATAATACTTGGATGGCTTTGCAAATTGCCAACGCAACCCTTGACTTGAGACTTGCCAAACGAGGTGATTATATAAAAAATGTAATATTTTTATTAATAGTTCAACGAATTTGATACCAAATTGTATATTTCAATGCTGAAGAATAATAGTTAGAATAACTCCCATAGATTTAGTTATATTTAAACTTTTAGTCAATTACAAGATAGAATTGCATATATTTTAAAATGAGCAAAATTTTAGACATTTTGAAATTTATTTTAATTAATTTATTCTATTTTCATTTCCTTTAAGATAAGGAAGTCTAATTTGCAGTTTGCTATCGACCATTACCAAGCCGAAAAAGTATTAATTTCAAATCGGAGACCTTTTAATGCCAAATTTTATGAAGTCACGAACATTTAAATTGAAGAAAATTAAAAATTTTTGTAATTTTTGACAATTTCAATGATAAGATTATTCAAATTTGGTTTTCAAATTTCATTGCAATATTTTATGTATAATTTATCAAATTTAAATGGGGAATAGGAAATGGAAAAATACCAAGTTAAGCTTTCCCTTTCGGGACATTGAATACCGGAAAGAATAGAATAAAGGTTAAAAAACGATATATGGAGGAAAATATAAATCTATATCTATCTATCTATAGATCTTTTGAAACAGTCACGATAGATTTTTATCGATCTTCTTATGTTTATTTTTTTTGACAAGCTAAAGCTTAGAGAAACTATAACTTTAGCTTAATAAACCATTAAATCAATTTATACATTTTTATACTATTTTGTTAATTTAGAAAAAGGTTTAAAAACATATTGTTTGTCCAGAACTTTGCTAAACAAACACAAACAATCACAGCAATGCTTTCCGAATGAAATTTGTGTATTTTTGGTTAAAATATGATATTTATTGAAATATCATATTTTTCTATTTGCCATTTAAAATTTCAGAACATGGCTAGATCGATTCTCCAGTTGATACTGATCAAGAATATATTGGGTTTATTATGGGATCGGATATGACTCTTTCATTGTTAAAACCTATTTTTAGCCATATTTTGAATAGGTCGCAGAACATAAAACGCCATCAAGTGGGCACCGCTTTACCTCAAGCTTGTTGGTGAGGGAAAAGAAAGGAAAAAACCGCAATGGACTTGTTTGTTCTATTTTTAGCTTTCCTTTATTACTCACACAATGCAGGTAAAAAATATAATAATAATATATTAAAAAAAAAAATTTAACAGAGCGCGCCCCTGTTAAGTTATCGGCTGTTAAGTCTGCTGTTATTTGCAACAGAAGCGAGCGCTGTTAAGTCGCTTATTTATTCTGCAAGTTTTAAATGCAAAAAAAGTAAATTATCAAAATAAACTTAAAATTTTTAAATGCAGTCTTATTCACAGAGGTTCAAAATATATGTTTAAGGGCATAGACTGTAGAAATAAACTGTTCTGTTGCAAAATTTTTGTGTAATTGGTAACCCTTAAAAATATGTACATTTTTAATGTATTCCTATATTTAAATAGAGCTACAAAGTCAGTCCAGCTCAGTCAACCTCTAGAATTGCTTATATGTTGTCAAAAATTCTATTATTCTAATATTCTGAAAGTAAAAAAGTGCACTTTTGCGCACTTTCTCTGAAATTTAACTAAAACTACTTCGAAAAATGTTGAGTTTTTTCACGCTTCACCGACAAAAATCGATTCGGATATTGCAATTTTCATTTATTGTATGCTAAATCTGTATATTTTCAAGTTATATTATAGAAAATTTGGCTTTTCTTGTTATTTTTTTTTAAGAGGGCTTAGAACCATGAAATACTGCTTATGGTTGATCGCATGTACCATGCAATAGAACAAAACATCGATTTGGTGTGAAATATTTTTTCTACATCTACCAATTTTACACAAACGTATTATTTTGCAATAATAATCAATATAAAAACCAAAATTAATATAAAATTAATTTATTACACTGAAAAAAATATAATCCCTAAAAAATGGAGGAGCCGCGCCCATTTTTTTAATATATCTTCCTTTTGTTATAACGAACTTGATTCAAAAAACAGAACCTAAAAATATTACTTCGTTTTAAAGTCATTAATAAAAGCCACATAGTGCGCTAGAGCCCGCCATACAAGACATTTGTATACCCTTGCAGGGTATTATAATTTCAGTCAGAAGTTTGCAACGCAGGAAAGAAGACATATCCGACCCTATAAAGTAAATAGGCTAATCCGGTAGATAGTCAACGAGGACAGAAAAAAAATCTGCATATTCGTCTATTTTTTTTATTTTAGCAAATACATATCCGAATATTTATAATTAAATAGATATCTGGCATATCTCAGCTTTTTTTTTTTTAATTGCCTGTTAGCTTTATTTAAAGGCAGTTTGATGGTAATTTATTTCTCAAGGAAAACAAAAAATATGTTTGCTCGTTTTCTATTAAATCTCTATATAACAATCTAATAAGAAGAGGAAAATCTAAAGATAGTGAGAAAATGTTCAATTATCTCTTAATTTGTATTTTGTTTCTTAACTATGCTCAAATCGTACGTTCGGGACCCCAAAACATCATTATATTATAATTGCTTCGCATTAAGTGCAAGCAGGTGGATAAAACTTCATGTCTTAATTAATTTTGGTGTTAATGATCGAACCTTAAACAAAATTTGGGTTAAAACCAGCCATTTTTATACCCTTGCAGGGTATTATAGTTTCAGTCAGAAGTTTGCAACGCAGTGAAGGAGACATCTCCGACCCTATAAAGTATATATATTCTTGATCAGCATCAACAGCCGAGTCGATCTAGCCATGTCCGTCTGTCCGTCTGTCCGTCTGTCCGTCTGTCTGTCCGTTTCTACGCAAACTAGTCCCTCAGTTTTAAAGCTATCTGAATGAAACTTTGCAGTTAGTCTTCTATATACTCTCACTCGTAAATATGTCGGAACGGGCCGGATCGGACAACTATATCATATAGCTGCCATAGGAACGATCGGTAAAACTTTCGAAAAAAAATTATAACTTTGTCAGTTTTCAACAAAACTCCACCAAATTTGATATTTGGCCCATAATTATTTATTTAGAATTTCGAGTTTAATTTTATGAAAATCGGACGACTATATCCTATATCTCTCATAGGAATAATCAGAAAAATAATAAAAAAATCATAACTTCGCAGTTTCTTAACATATTTTCATCAAATTTGAGATTTGGCCACTTAATATTCTTTCAGAATTTTAGTTTTAATTTCATGAAAATCGGCCGACTATATCCTATAGCTGCCATAGGAACAATCAGGAAAATAATAAAAAATTCAGAGTTTCGCTATTTCTCAAAATATTTTAATCAAATTTGGGAATTGACCACTTATTATTATTTCAGAATTTCGACTTTAATTTTATAGTTCAATTGCAATCTGCAAGGGTATATAAACTTCGGCGAACCGAAGTTAGCTTCCCTTCTTGTTATACCATGTACCAAAGGTACAAAGGTATTATAATTTTGTGCGATATTCTGTAACAGGCAGAAGGAGGCGTGGCAGACCCCCAAAAGTTACCTAAATATTGGTCAGGACCACTTAAGGAGTCGATATAGCCATGTCCGTCTGTCCGTCCGTCCGTCCGTCTGTCCGTCTGTCCGTCTGTCCGTCTGTCCGTATGAACGCCTAGATCTCGGAGACTATAAGAGCTAGAGACACCAAACTTGGGACTTAGACTTCTTATATCTGCACGCAGATCAAGTTTGTTTTCAATTTTTGCTGCTCCCCTTTTTTGGGGAGCTATTTGAAAAAATCGTATATCTCCTAAATTTATAAAGTTAGGTAAATCATTTTCACAACCTTCATGTATTTTATCAAAATATTATCATTGCGATCGTGCCATAAATATCGGAGATATAGGCTTTTCACTTTATACATATTATGTATACAAGAGGCAGCCAAGGCAAAGGGCTCCAAATAACACATGCACCAATACACTTACAATGGTCACATTCTTTGCCTGCATACATACAGCGAAAAAAAGTCAGAGCTATTTTTAGAACGTTCGTTAGAGCAATTGCAAGTTGTCCCGAATTTCAATTCACGGGGAGTGGTCCTTCCCTCCCCTCCTCCCAAAGTTTTTATATTTTTAGCAAATATTTTTTTTTAATTTTTCCCTGTAAATCTAAATAATTACAGCATTTAATACTAAAAAAATAAAATTCCATTGCATCTGCAATGACCTCTACGTGGTTTACCCTGGGTACCGATTTTAATATAATAGGAAACGAAATCGAGCGGCGCCTTGTAATGGTACAGGGTATTCTACTGTCGGGACACCCGACTGTATGACCATCTTGTTTTATATTGATTTTTAAAGTTGCGTACGTTTGCGACCCTAAGTAAGTAAGTTTTACCTTTGTACGGTACTAAAATTTCAGCCAGAAGTTTCTGTCGCTTTCTTCGTAATCTAGCCCCTCAGTTTTGAAGCGATCTGAATGAAACTTTGCAGATAGTCTTCTATATATTCTCACTTCCACATAAGTCGCAATTGGCCGGATCGCACGACTATATCATATAGCAGCCATAGGAACGATCGAAAAATTTTTCGAAGTAAAATTATAACATTTTCAGTTTCCAACATATTTTTACCAAATTTTGATATTTCGCCACTTAATTTTATTTCAGAATTTCGACTTTCTTGAAAATCGAACGGCTATAACCCATAGCTGCCATAGGAACAATTAGGAAAATAATATACAAAATCATAACTTCGCTGTTTTTTAACACATTTTCATCTAATTTGAGATGTGGTCATCTATTTTATTTTGATTCATTTGTAATCTGCAAGGGTATATTAACTACGGCGAGCCGAAGTTAGCTTTCTTTCTTGTTTTGTATGATATGTCCCCAATCTCTATATAGTTCTATTCTCTTTGATATCATTTAGCAATCAGACACTGCGAAAAATACATAAAGTATTCTCATTTGAAACGATATTTATTCAGACAGCATTCCCGTGTTAGCTTTTAAGGGCCTTATATTTAAATAATAATTTAAGTAAAATTATAAATTCGAAATTATAATTTATAAAATTATAAAATTGCGGAAAAATTAAAAACAAAATTTGTTCTAGCTGGCATTGCTAGATCGACTTATCTGTTGAAAAGATATATCTTATAGACTCGAAAATTACCCCATCAATACTTTGACAATAATATTATAATCTATAATACCCTATTACTAGCTGAAAATACATTCCTTTCAAAAATCAGTCAAGTTATCTGTAGTGCGTAGGAAGCAGTCTCAAGGAATCGTTATTATGCATCATCCAAAAATATATAGGTACATAAACCAACTAATTTTTTAATCATTTTCTATATTTGCCTTACACTAAGGATAACAACATTGCTGGGCTTACGAGCTAGGAAAAAAAATAATTGGATCTAAGGGAGTCATTGGTTCGGTGTTGGGATTATCTGGCTGGACGAGGGGCTGGAATCCGGACTTAGATCAAGTATCTGCGCCTGCGGTTGCGACGGGACTTGGTCGACTTGCTCGATTTGGTCGCCGTCTCCCTGTGTATCCTGTAATGCCTATTCTTCTTCGGCTTAGTCCTTCGGCGTCTAACAATCACCTTGCCCGAGCTCTTGGAGGTGGAGCTCTTCTTTGTCGTAGTGGTGGCAGCAGTGGTTGTCGTGGTGGCCGAGCTGTCTGTGGTGGTGGTGGTGTCTGAGGAGGCGGATGCAGCCGTGGTGGTGGTCGTGGCGGAAGCAGAAGTAGTGGTGGTGCTGGACGCAGCCTCCGACTCTCGGATCATCAGCACCGCACAGAGGACGGTGGCGAGGAGGAGGACAAAAGTGATCTTCATGTTGAGGTACTGCAGAGGATGTCGATCAACTGATGCTCTTCTGGAGTCTCGGAGACGCTTTTATACTAGCTTTCGACCTGGATTTGGGTAAAGTCTGGCTAAGTCTCGCTTGCAGAATTGCAAATGAGGTCAGCAGCTAGGCAAAAACAAAACAAAAGACAGAATCCAAAGGGGTTCTTGGGCAAATAATAAATTCGCAACTGTGCTTTTTGCGCAATTGTCTAAATACTTGGATAGTTTTGCAAATTGCCAACGCAACCCTTGACTTAAGGCTTACCAAACTAGGCGATTATATAAAAAACTTAATATTTTTATTAAGAATGCAACGAATTTTATACAAAGTTGTATATTTCGGTTGACAACAATGCTGAAGAATAATAGTTAGAATAACTCCCATATATATCTGCATATCTGCAGTCTGCTTCTCCGATTTCGTTATATTTAAACTTTTAGTCAATTAAAAGATAGAATTGCATATATTTCAAAATGAGAAAACTTTTAGCCATTTTTGGAATTTATTTTAATTCATTTATTTTATTTTCATTTCCTTTAAAATAAGGAAGGCTAATTTGCAGTTGACTATCGATTATTACCAAGCCAAAAAAGTATTAATTTGAAATCGGAGACCTTTTAATGCCAAATTTTATGAAGTCACGAACATTTAAATAGAAAAAAATTAAAAATTTGGGTTATTTTTGATAGTTTTAATGATAAGAT
>VNJQ01002414.1:13716-62347 GCA_008042515.1 Drosophila truncata | reverse complement strand
CGCGCACAAGCCGACGAAAACCGGCAGTAGAGGTTTCGGCGCGTCGCAAATGGGTCAATTTGTGCTTGATAAGCGGATGATCCAGCACAAGAGGAGGGAGGGGAGTAACAGCATGACTTGTCATGCAACCCTCTATAATCATGGAAAAGCGCGTCTGCCACGTTTTCTTGCAGATGCAGAATATGTTTTATCCAGATCGTGCGGTTAGAAAAAAGGAAGGCCATCATGAAGCGTATCTGGATGGATGTGGAAGATCTGTTTGCCTTTGCACAAGCAGGTGCACGGCTTACGGGTATTCAACGCGTTGTGCTGGAAATTTGTGCAGCTTTTATGGTTGATCCGCGTATGGCTGGCCACATTGGTTTTGTGCGGCACACTATTCAGGGCACAGGCTTTATGGTGGTGTCTTGGGCGCAGGTGCAGGCGGTTTGGCAAGCCCTGAGTGGGCAGGGGGCTGGGCAACCAGAAAGCATGCAGATACGCAGCCTTTCTACTTCACACCTTACAAACCAAAGTTTGCTTCAAAAATGTGGGCAGCATGTGCCAGTTTCTGTGCGCGTTCCTGCTGGTAAGCTGATCAGAAATACCCAGAGTGCGATGCAGGCAGGAGGAATGCTTGTGCGCGGCTTATGGGAACTGGCGTCTCATAATTTGCACAAAAAAGATGATTTTAGTGCACAGGAACAGGCTTTTTCTCCTCAAAAGGGGGATATCCTGCTTTCGCTGGGGGCATCATGGTCTCATGCCATGTATCAAAAACTGTTGCGGCAGTGTCGGCAGCAATACGGCATGCGTATTGGGGTTTTGGTGCATGATCTGGTGCCGCTTTTGTGGCCAGAATGGTGCCAGCCCGGTTTGCCCACTGTATTTCGGCGTTGGTATGAGCAGGTTGTGCCGGAATGCGATGTTATTTTTGCGAATTCCGAATCTACCCAGAAAGATGTGTTGTCTTATGCACAACGCAGCGGCAAGCCGCTTTCTGTTCCCGTTATTGTAGTGCCTATGGGGTGCGGGTTTTCTAAGGCAGATCCGGCAAGCGCCCCTCCTTCTGTTCAAGAGCACATAAAGCAGTTGGGGCCTTATGTTTTATGTGCTGGCACGTTGGAAGTGCGTAAAAATCACGCGCTTTTAGTAAGAGTATGGCGGCGGTTGTTGCAGGAACGGCCAGCCAATACCGTACCGAAGCTGGTGATTGCTGGCGGGCGGGGATGGCTGGTGGACGATCTGTTGCAGCAGCTTGAAAATAGCGCGTGGCTGAATGGGCACGTTGTGTGGGTAGATAGGCCATCTGATAGCTGTATGGCGCAGCTTTATAAGCAGGCGCGGTTTACAATTTTTCCTTCATTTTATGAAGGCTGGGGCCTACCGGTGACAGAAAGCCTACATTGGGGAAAGCCCTGCTTGACGTCTGCTGCGTCTTCCCTGCCAGAAGCAGGGATGGGGCTGACAGAAATGTTTGACCCTGATAACGCATCGCAGGCATTGGAGCTTGTACGTAACGTTCTGGATCAGCCGCAGCGCCTGGCAGCTATGGAGCAACAGATAAAGACACGTTTTCGGCCCATAGGTTGGAGCCGAGCCGCCGAGACTTTGTGGCAAACAGTCATGTAATGACCCGACGGCACGACAGAAGCATTGTTTGCAGAATGGATGGAAAAGGGAACGCTTGAATGGCTGTGAATTATGCCACGGTAACATGGGATCAGTTGCATCGTGATGCACGTGCGTTAGCAGAGGCGCTGATGCCTAAAATGCCCATTAAAGGCATTGTGGCGGTAACACGCGGAGGGTTGATTCCCGCAGCTATTGCCGCGCGTGAACTAGGGTGCCGTCTGATAGAAACCATTTCTGTCGTGACGTATGATGAAGAAAATATGGGCAAGCCCCAGATTATTAAGGAGCCCGTTGCCGCCGGTGATGGAGAAGGTTTCCTGATTATTGATGATCTGGTTGATTCTGGTGTGACGGCCCGTGTGGTGCGTGAAAAACTGCCCAAAGCTTATTTTGCATGCCTGTATGCCAAGCCTGCGGGCAAGGAACTGACAGATCTGTTTATTACAGAAGTGCCGCAGGATACCTGGGTTTTGTTCCCGTGGGATACGGCGCCTTTGTTTGTGCCACCGCTGGCAAAAAGCAAAAAAAGCATGGTTGACTGATTTTTTATCATCAGAGGGTTGCCATACTCCGAATAGGCGCTTAAACAAGCGCTCAGTTCGGGGCGTGGCGCAGCCTGGTAGCGCGCGTGTTTTGGGTACACGAGGCCCCCGGTTCGAGTCCGGGCGCCCCGACCATAAATAAAGCGGGAGGCAACATCATGCCAGCGCGTATTTATAGGCAGTCAAAGCCTGCTGGTCAGTCAGGTTTGGCTGGCACTAGAGAGTGGGTTTTTGAATACGGTCAATCTGCTCCACGTAAGCAGAGCGCCCTTATGGGGTGGACTGGTAGCGCAGATCCACAATCTCAAATACATTTGTATTTTGATAGCCGTGAGGCTGCGGAAGCTTATGCGCAACGCGAACACATTGCGTATGTGGTGGAAGAAACAGCACCGCGTATGCGTCGCCCCAAAGTATATGCAGATAACTTCCGTTATGATCGCATCCAAAACTGGACGCATTGATTTTCTTGCTTTTCCCTATTATGCGTAGGGCGTAAAGCGCCCTTAGCTCAGTTGGATAGAGCAACAGCCTTCTAAGCTGTGGGTCGCTGGTTCGAATCCAGCAGGGCGCGCCAATTTTTTCCTAAAATACAGGGTGCAGTAGGCGTTTGTGTGCGCTAAAGCCGGATGTGTCTTTTCACGCTCCGTTTGAAAGTGCTGTCATGCTTACGGTTTTGCATCGTCTTATCTTGCCAACTGAAGGGCTGGAGCAATGCGATGCAATGTACGCACGTCCTGCGCTGCCAGAGCGTGTGGCTGATACATCTTCCTCAGCCTTTCGGCTAAAGATGGGGCAGGCATTTACTTTTGATACATTTTACAATGCGTTTTCCGTAAAAAAGTGGAAACAGGCTGGTGGTGTAAGTCGCCTGCTGTTGAGCTTGCATATACGCGGGCAAGGTGAGGTAACGCTTTTTCATCGTTCCAAGGCAGATGTTGTCACACCTCTTTGGAGCAAAGAAATTGAGGGCGAAATACGCTGCGCAGAGGAAATATCAGCGTGGCCTACATTATCTGAAGGCCTGCTGTATTGTAGTGTAACGGCTCAGTCAGAGTGCACGGTAGAGGCCGTATATTTTGCAACATCCTCGCCCATGGTGCAGGTGCCTCAGTTGGGTGTTGTCATCACGCATTTTAATCGGCAACAATATGTACGTAATTCCATTCAGCGGGTGCAAAAGGCGCTTTCGCAAGATCCTGCCTATCAGGATGTGATTCATTTTATTGTTATAGATAATTCAGCCAACCTTGATCCGGCGGAGGTGCCGGGGGCCAAGGTTATCAAAAACCATAATTACGGCGGCAGCGGTGGTTTTGCGCGCGGCCTTTTATATCTGCATGAGCAAGGCACCTTTACCCACTGTCTGTTCATGGATGATGATATTTCCTGCGAGGTTGAAGCTATACGGCGTTGCTACGCTATGTTGGCTTACAGTGTAGATAGGCGCATCGGCTTGGCAGGTACCTTGCTGGACGATCAAAAGCCATGGAGTGTGCAGGAAAAAGGTGCTGAATTCTCTGAGGGGGTGTTTCGTCCTTTACATAAAGGTGAAGACGTTAGGCCTATAGAAAATCTGCTGAATCTGGAGCAGGATACAGGCAAGCCCGTTTATGGTGGATGGTGGTTTTTTGCGTTCAGGCTAGATGCCGTATCAGCCTATCCATTTCCCTTTTTTGTGAGAGGAGATGATGCGCTTTTTGGCCTGATGAACCGTTTTAATATTGTTACGGTAAATGGCGTTGCCTGTTTTTCTGAACACTTTTTGAGCAAGGAAAGTGCTTTTACCCGTTACTTGGGTATGCGGGCATCCTTGGCTATCTACCTTATGGTGGGGCAAGGGCGCGCATTACCGGCTGTAAAAATGATGGGGCTCGCTTTTTTATGGTGTGCATTGTCATGCAGGTATCAAAGTGCGCAGGCTATTTTGCTGGCATTTCAAGATGTAAGCCAAGGGGCTGATTTCTGGCGGCAAAATCTGGATTTTATGCCCCTTGCCAAGCGTATCCAAAAAGAAGCTGTGCAATGTAAAGAACCAGCATATTTTCAATCACATCCATTTCATTATGAAGGACAATTAGAAACAAAATTGAGGAGATGTGTGAGGCTCATGAGTTTAAACGGGCATCTTCTGCCAGGATGGGCTTTATATAAAAAACCGGTATATGTAGGAGAATACACGAGCGGGTTACTGGGGCTGACATTCAGACATCAGCGCATTGTTTATCGTAAATATGAAAGTTCAGATATTTTTGAGGTGGAACTTAACAGGTTCCGATTGCTGGCTCTTACATGGGCTTTTTTCAAAACAAGTATTATATTTATTTTGAAGACACCGTTTTTGAGAAAGTCGTATAGAAGTAAACTATCTACATTATGTAGTCGAAATTTTTGGATATCTGTTTATAAATAAAATCATTAATATTTGTATTTAATGTTGTTTTCATATTAATGAATTATTTTTTATTATGTATGGGTTTTTTAAAAAGGTTTTTGAGGGGGATCTTTTTGGAAATCAATGTACTTTACTGTTGATGGATTGAGTCTTTTAATATTTGCATTTTTCTATTATAAGATAAGATTTTGCTCATCGAGGTAATTATGAAAGTAACAATATACACCGCTTGCCACGATAACTTTCAAAATCCTATTGATAATATTTATACTCCAATGTTATGTGGGAAAAAGAATAAGAATATAGTAACAAATTTCATGGGTGATGATACAGGGCAAAATATATCTGATCTCAATTACTGCTTCTGTGAATTAACAGCCTTATATTGGATGTGGAAAAATGACAAAACGTCCGACATTGTTGGATTGAGTCATTATCGACGTTTTTTTGCAAAAAAAACGTATGGAAATAATCTGTTTTATAAGACCCCGTCTAATCCAGATGAAAAGATTGAAAGAGAAGAAATAGCCGCAGGGAATGATTTTGACTACCTTATGGGTGATGTCGATCTTGTGGTTTCTTTGAAGCAGGATGTAGGGAACGTTTTACATAACTATAGATTGTACCATAATATTGATGACATGTTCCTTGTTGAAAGAATGATACAAAGATTGCACCCAGAATATATGGATGCGTATAGATTTTTCATGAGAGAGGAGTGTGCTATTTACCGATACAACATGTTTGTTGGTAAGAAAGCTGTTGTTGATAGATACTGTGAATGGCTTTTCTCAATACTTCTTCCTTTGGCTGATTTGAAATTTTTCAATAATTATACTGATTATCAGAAAAGAATTTTTGGTTTTATTTCGGAAAGAATTATGGGCGTCTGGTTGCTGCATAATAGGGACAAGCTCTTAATTGAGGAACGTCCTGTTGTTGAATTTCTTTAAGTTTATGTAGTTCTGCGGGAAAGGAGGCTCCATATTTATGGGGCCTCCTTTCCTATGACGTGCCACTTGCTTTGGTTATATTATAGGCTTCATGTACGAAAAACTTTAACGCCTGATGAGCTTAGGCAAGTTGTTGGCCAAAGTGTGGTAAAGGGATATACATTCTTTAAAGATTAAACTGGTATTGTTTGTTGTTAAAGTTAGGGCTGAAGGGTTGAAAAACGTATGACATTTTGTGTTGTGGGCGCTGGATTTAGTGGTGCCGTTATTGCCCGTCATCTGGCAGAGCGCGGTCATAAAGTGGTGGTCGTGGATGAACGCTCCCATATTGGTGGGAATTGTTACACGGAGCGTGATGCTGAAACCGGTGTTATGGTGCATAAATATGGGCCTCATATTTTCCACACCGCAGATGAGCGTACATGGGCTTACGTGCAGAAATTTGGCACGTTCAAGCCTTATGTAAACCGTGTGAAAGCCATTTCTAACGAGCACGTCTATACGCTGCCTGTTAACCTGCTGACCATTAACCAGTTCTTCGGTACTACAATGGGGCCGAAGGAAGCGCGTGCTTTTATTGAAAGCAAGGCGGATAAAAGCATTACTAACCCTCAGTCCTTTGAAGAACAGGCACTGAGCATGATTGGCCCGGATCTGTATCGGGCATTCTTTTATGGATATACGCGCAAGCAGTGGGGGCTAGAGCCTACGCAGCTTCCGGCTTCTATTCTCAAGCGCCTGCCTTTGCGCTTCAATTATGATGATAACTACTTCAACCATCCATATCAGGGCATGCCAGAAGAAGGTTATACTGCCATTGTGCAGAATATCCTGAACGTTGAAGGCATTGATGTCCGGTTGGGCAGTTCTTTTGAAAGCCTGAAAGAAGATTTTCAGCACGTATTCTATACGGGGCCGATTGATCGGTATTTTGGTTTCCGTCTGGGCCGCCTAGGGTACAGAACGCTGGATTTTGAACGCTTTGTAGATGATGGCGATCATCAGGGCACCGCGGTTATCAACTACTGTAATGAAGAAGTGCCTTATACGCGTATTTCTGAACACAAACACTTTGCCCCGTGGGAACAGGACAAGTTCTCCAAAACGGTTTGTTTCCGTGAATACAGTCGTCTGGCGGGTGAAAACGATATTCCTTACTACCCGATCCGGTTGGTAAACGAAAAGAAGATGCTCGAAAGCTATATCGAGCTGGCACGTGCAGAAAAAGGCGTGTCCTTTATGGGGCGTTTGGGCACGTACCGTTATCTGGATATGGATGTTACCATCAAGGAAGCGCTGGCTGCGTGCGATGTGATCGACACGGCATTGCAGGCTTCGGAACTTTCACTTCCTGCGTTTTTTGTTGATCCTACCTGATAGTAATTTTCTGTAATATTTTATGAAACACCCATGCAATATATTTGTATGGGTGTTTTTTTATGCGATTTCGTAAAATTTATTTAGTTTTTATTGATAATTTTGGCGCTTTCTGTTGAAAAAGAGAAAGGTATTCCATTTTTTTTGGTCTGATATGTCAAGAAACAATAGTTTCGTAAAAAACGGTTTTTTAGCTGTTTTTTACGCTTTGCTGGTGTCGTGCTTTGTGGTGGGGATATGCGAGGTTCGCTTTCCGTCCTTTTTTACCATAGATGATGCCCAGAACGAGTATCTGGGGTTTCTGCGCCAGTATGGGCAGACATGGTTATCTGGAGAAATTCCGTTCATCACCAAGAATATTTTTATTGGTGATAACGCAATGGTAGAATTGCAGCGTGGTATTTTTGCGCCGCAGAATATTCTGGCATCTTTGGTAACGTGCCTTACAACCAATCCGCTTATTACGGGGTGGTTTTATGCTTTGTGTAACGTTTTTATCTGCTGCATTTCCGGTTATATTATAGGTCGCAGCTTGGAAATATCGCGCGATATTTCTTTGTTGCTTGGGTTTTCTATCGCAATCAACCCAGTATTTTTATATCAATATGCCGGGCCATGGTGGAACGCTGCTAATGGGCATGCGTGGTCTTTGCTGGCCATTGCAACGTACTGCCAATTGCGCCAACGTATGACCACAGGGGCAGTTATAGCTAATTTTGCTGCAACACTTGTGCTTCTGGCTTCTGGCTGGCCGCATGGGTTTATTGGTTATCTGGCTGTTGTGGCAGGCTTTAGTTGTGTGGATCTGGCATATGGAGATCCCATAAAGCTTCTGTTCCGGCGTTGTGTGCCTTTGTTATTGGCAGGCATAGCCGCCATTCCTGTGTATTCAGAATACGTGTATCTGCATCCGCTGCTTAACCGCGCAACAGGGTGGGAGAATGCAGATAATTTTATGGTGCCCAGCCTTTCTCAGTTACTGGTAACGTTCTCTCCAACTTATTATGAATTCATGAATTATTTTGGTGGGTATAAGTCTGTTTTTATACCTGTTGGGTTTTCCACACTGTTTGCGTTGCCGGTTGCAATTTTCTTCCGTACTTCTGTGCGTGATCGTGTTCTGGCAGCCTGTTTGGTTATTTTGGGTATAACAACGGCTTTGGCTCTTATGCCTTCGCAAATGGGTATTTTACGTTGGCCTTTGCGTTTTGTGCCGTATGTTTCTGTATTTGCAGCAATTACGACATTCTATGTTTTTTCAAAAAAGGACATTGTTGAAAGTTCTGCGAGACGGAATGTTTTTTTTGGAATTACCGCTTTGCTGTTTGTTGTTTCGGCTTCCAAAAATGTATTTGAGCGTCCCAAAGTTGTTGCTTTGGAGCTTTTAACAAGCATTGCGTTGGTAGCGGTGTGGTTTTTGTATGCCAGAAGCAAGAAAATAACCGGCAAAGATATTGGGCTTATTATTCCAGCGGCTATACCAGTATTTTCCCTGTTGCTGATGCTCGCCAGCATGCCTTCTCTGGGGAGGATTTATTTGCCGGTGAATGTACTGCCTTCTCATGTTTCTATTCCTGCCTCAGTGAATATGCAGGGTAATCTGCTTTCATTTGTGCCTTGGAGTAGGGAGCATCCAAAGGAAGCGGCAGATCTGCAATCAAGCTTGTTTGGGTATTACAATATCCGTGCGCTCAATGGTTATTCTCCCAATGGGCAGGATTATACCGATGCCGTTTTAACGCACGATACGTCTCATACCATTTTCAAACCGGATGATATTATTCCCAAACTGGCATCTGCTGTTATGCTGCCCGGTAATCCCTGTTTGTTTGATCTGTTTGCCGTTAGCAGCATGGTGGTGTCTTCCGATACCTATCAGAAATATCATCATGATTTTCTGGCCTGCGGATACCATAAGGTTGCTACAGCACAGTCTGGAATGCTGTATCTTTCTACGCCCAAAACGTATCCAGCCAATCTGGCGTATTCTACGCAAACAGGCGTGACAGTGGAGCGTGAGACAGCAAATAGCATGACGTTTTCTGTGCCAGCGCATACAGCGCCCGTGCGGATGGTTTTGTCTCGCCAGTGGTGGCCGGGTTACACCGCGCAGGGTTTGAATTGTAAAGTAAACGTAAGTGGTTTTCAGGATGTTTTGGTGCAGGTTGATGTACCAGCAGGATGTTCTGGTAAGCTGACAGTTTCCTATTTCCCGCACACATGGCCGCTGGCTTTGGTTTGTCTACTGATGGGGGTGTTAGGGTTGGTAGTCTTTCTGTGGCAACTCAGCAGAGAGCGAAAATTGCAGCTTATTCTGCAAATGCGCTGATACTAAAAAAGCCCGGCAATATTTTTGCCGGGCTTTTTTCTGATACGTCAGATTAAGAAAAAGACTTTGATAAACTCAGCTCTTTTTTTCTTCTGTTGTCAGTTCATTTTTGTAAACATGGCGCCAGAAATCTTCAGTTGTCATATTCGGCAGTGCTTTGACATAAGCTTGTTGCAGGGCAGGCATGGCGCGCGCAAATTTTGCACACACTGCCAGACCTTCTTTCCAGAGCTCAAAAAACAGTTTTCTGTTCTGAGTGGCGACATAACCCGTGCGCGTGGCTTCGTGATAGTAAAGCACGTGTTTAAAACGGAAGATATCACGGAAAGCCGCGTTAAAGTCTTTGAACTGGAAGCGCACATCATCCCGCATCAATACGGCTGGCAGAAGTGTACCATTGAGAGTGACAAGCCGTGCCAGGCGTCGGATACGTCCATCGTGATGATGATGGTGCAGAACCTCAATATCTTTCAGATCATAAGGCACCATTTTTTCGCTGGGTGTCAGGGCGCCAATCTGGGCACGTACGTTAGCCATATCCATGTTGTGCACAAAGAATTCAGGCCCCTCCATCACGTGCTTCATGGCCATGATTAACGCTTTGGCGCTGGCGTAATTGTAGGAGAACAGAACGCCACGGAACCAGACCAGAAAAACATCCAGATACGGTTTGGATTTTTCTTCTCCATTCAGCATCATCAGTACCATGGTCGCGCGCAGGCCCAGATACCGCGTCATCGGGCTTTCCTTGACGCTGAAGTCTTCTGCCATGGAGCAGATGCCGTTCATCGTTACCAGCGGGAATTTGTTCTGGAGCGAGAATTCCGCGTCATCCCCGCGCACAAAGAAGGGGTAGGGGAAGTGGCGCACGGCAGAAATGGGAAAGGCAAAGAACCACCAGCCGCCGTAGTTGGCGGCGGAATCATCCATTTCTGAAAGCAAAAGGTGGTGGATATTGCGCATGTCCAGCATGTGTTTACGGGCAATCCACCGGCCTTTTACAAAACGCGCTCCAGCTTCGTGCAGCTGCCAAGGCACAGTTTCACGAAGCTGGCTGCCTACAATGGCAGCGCGATCTTCCGTGCTGTAGCTCAGCAGCATGTAGGCACGGCAAACGGCCTCAAAGTCACAGCTAGCATCATCATCCATGAACAGGCAGTGCGTAAAGCCGTGGTCTTTTGCGTACAGCAACCCGCGGGTAAAGCCGCCAGCGCCACCCAGATTCCGGTTAGGTATAACCAGCGCGCTTCCGGCTTCATCAGGTGTGACGTTTTGAGAGTTATCGACCACAATAACCTGCACCCGGTCTTTCCACTGTGGCGCATTCTTCAGGCCAGCTTCAAGCTTTTGCAGGGCAGGGAGCAGGTGCGGTTTACGGTTAAAGTGTGTGATAACAATAGCCATGCGGGCATCTCGCACTGGCTGCTGTGTGGTGGAAACATTGCCGCCGCGCAGATAACCATCTTCCAGCGCTTCCACCCACATATAAAGCAGGCCGCGTTCCAGACCAGCCCAGAATGGCAGATCCAGAGAGACCGGTGCGCCTTCTTCCAGTTCCACTGTGTGTTCAAACAACCACCGGTGGGGCAGGCCCAGCTGATGCAGCCCAAAGCGGACAATAAACTTGCCTTTGCCTTCCAGCGTCAGGCTCAGGTTCTCAATGGCACAGAGTTCACGCCACCGTTCAACGGTAATGCCGTTAAAGTATGTATCAAAGGCAGCCCGCCCGCCCGCATGAAATGAAAGTGTTTCTGGCGCAGCACGAAAAAGCTCAACCTTTTCATTCAGAGCCCGAAAATACAGATCTTCCGGGATAACGGACTGAAGAGCCGGAAAAATAATGTTCTGGAGCACCATAGGCGCATCCTTTACATTTTCTTTTAATATTTCTTGCGTGGCCATGAGGTAATATTATCCCTGAAAGAAGATATAAAGCGCCATATGGGGCTCTTTTAGTTTGCCATAGGCGGGATGCAAGCCTGAGAATGCCGTATTGGAGAGAATTTGCCGCACCCTGTTGCGGATTTGACAACAGCCTTTAGGCAAAATCTGTAGCACTTATTATTTAAGCTTTTTGTGCTTTGGTATCTGTATAAACTGGTAGCATGGAGCAAGCTCCAACATCTGATGGCTTGCTTGATTGAGATAGTCTTGTTCGATGCTGAATGAGAGGAAAAAATTTTGCCATCTGGTTTTTCGCCAGCGTTTAGCGTGGTTGTGCCCTGTTATAATGAACAGGAAGTTCTGCCAATTTTTCACCAGCGGCTATCTGCCGTTATGGAAGGGATTGGTGCGCCGTGGGAGGTTGTTTACGTAAACGATGGCTCGCGGGATCAAACGTTGGCTGGCATGTATGCTCTGGCAGAGCAGGATGGGCGCGTAAGTGTTGTGAACCTTTCCCGCAATTTTGGTAAGGAAATTGCTCTAACAGCAGGGTTGGATCATGCACGGGGTACGCGCGGCATTATTGTAATTGATGCCGATTTACAGGACCCACCAGAAGTTATTGCCGATCTGGTAGCCGCATGGACAGATGATGTAGATACCGTTTACGCCCGCCGCAACACGCGGGAAGGGGAGACTATTCCCAAACGGCTGACAGCATGGATGTTCTACCGTGTCATGAAGCGGCTAGGCAACAAAGTGGTTATCCCGCCAGATACAGGGGATTTCCGGCTGATGAGCCGCAGGCTGGTGGATAGCCTGTTGCTACTGCGTGAACGGCACAGGTTTATGAAAGGGCTGTTTGCTTGGGTTGGCTTTCCATCCCGCGCCGTTCTGTATGATCGCGCCCCACGTTCTGCGGGTAAGAGCAGTTTTAATTACTGGTCTTTGTGGAACTTCGCGCTGGAGGGAATCACCTCGTTTTCTGTGCTGCCGCTTCAGTTAAGCACATATATGGGGCTTGGTATTTCCATACTGGCTGTGTGCTACGGTATCTGGATTGTTGGGTGCACCCTGTTATTTGGTAACCGGGTGGCGGGTTACCCCAGCCTTATGGCGGTTATCCTGTTTTTAGGCGGTATCCAGCTTATGACAGTTGGCTTGATAGGCGAATATGTGGGCCGTATTTTTAACGAAACCAAAAAACGCCCGCTTTATCTGGTAGAAGCCTATCGCCCGGCGCAGGAAAAAGAGCATACGGCCCAACCCTAAAGCCGTGCTCTGCCTATTTTGAGGCTTGACGGACAAGGCAGGTCGCCCCATTGCTTCGTACATGCGAGTAGCCGCCATTCTTTTGGCTGCCGGTACGGGCAGTCGTTATGCCGCCACTACGGGTTCTTCCATTCCCAAGCAGTACGTACTGCTGGCTGGACAACCCGTAATCCGTCATGCAGCGCAAGCTTTATTGCCTCATGTCACCTCTATTCAGCCAGTTGGAGATCCTGCCTCCTTGAACGAGGCGCTGGAAGGATTGAAGATTCTGCCGCCAGTAGCTGGGGGTGAAACCCGGCAAGCCAGTGTGCGCGCAGGGCTGGAGGCACTGGATAAACTGCCAGAAGCCGAAAAGCCGGATATCGTGCTGGTGCATGATGGGGCCCGCCCGTATGTGACCGCGCAGGTGATTGGCAATGTTGTTTCTGCATTGGAGCAGCATCCTGGGGCCATTCCGGCTGTGCCAGTGGCGGATACGCTCAAGCGGGAAAAAGATGGTGTGATTGATGGCACCGTCCCGCGGGATCATCTTTATCGTGCCCAAACGCCACAGGGCTTCCGCTTTGGCCTGTTTTTAGATCTCCATCGTGGCGCTGCATCCGTGAGTGCAACGGATGATGCCAAACTGCTGGAAGATGCCGGGTTCAGCGTCGCGTTGGTGGCGGGTGATGAAGATAATATCAAGCTGACATATGAGGGTGATCTGGTGCGTCTGGAACGACTGATCGGCCCCACGCTTCTGCCGCGCGTAGGGCTGGGTTACGATGTGCATGCGTTTGAGGAAGGGCGTCCGCTCATCCTGTGCGGTATTACGGTGCCCCATACCAAAGGCTTGGCCGGGCATTCAGATGCCGATGTGGGTATTCATGCGTTGTGTGATGCCATTTATGGTGCATTGGCTGAAGGTGATATTGGCCGCCATTTTCCACCCAGCCAGAATGAGTGGAAAAACGCAGATAGCGCCCGCTTTCTGGTGCACGCAGGCCAGCGTATCCGTGAACGCGGCGGCATGCTGGTAAATGCGGATCTGACACTGATTTGCGAGCGCCCCAAAATTGGCCCGCATTCAGAAGCCATGCGCAAACGTCTGGCAGATTTGCTGGAAGTGGATGTGGATCGGATTTCCGTTAAGGCCACCACATCCGAACNGGCTTTACCGGGCGTGAAGAAGGTATTGCCTGCACGGCTACAGTTTCTGTTCTGGTGCCCTAAGCTGGCGCCATTACGGTTTCTTATGTTGCGTAAGGCGCGGGGTGGCTGTATTTCTGCCTAAATCATAGGCAAACGGAAATAACAGTGCATACGCAACCCACCCTGCGTCCCATTACTCTGGGCAGTATCGTTTTGGATACGCCTGTCATTCTGGCCCCCATGTCTGGTGTGACAGATCTGCCGTTTCGGCGTCTGGCACGCAAGTTGGGGGCCGGTCTTGTTGTTTCTGAAATGATCGCCTCTTGGGCGATGGTGCGTGAAAACGATACCACCCTGCGTATGGCGGAGGTGGCGGATGCGGGTGGCCCAAATGCCGTGCAGCTTGCAGGGTGCGACCCGGATGCCATGGCAGAGGCCGCGCGTATTGCCGTAGGCCGCGGGGCAGATCTTATTGATATCAATTTTGGTTGCCCGGTTAAAAAAGTGGCCGTTGGCCAGATGGCCGGTTCTGCCCTTATGCGGGATGAAGGGGCTGCCGAGCGTTTGCTGGCTGCCGTGGTTAAAGCCGTGCCAGTACCCGTTACCCTTAAAATGCGCATGGGCTGGGACCATGAACACCTAAATGCCCCTGTGCTGGCGCGTATTGCGCAGGATGTGGGTATCCGCATGATTACGGTGCATGGCCGCACGCGCCAGCAGTTTTATAATGGCACGGCCAACTGGGCCTTTGTGAAAAATGTAAAGGACGCGGTGGATCTACCCGTTATCGTGAATGGTGACATTCTTACGGTTGGAGATGCGCGGGAGGCATTGGCGCAATCTGGCGCAGATGGGGTCATGATCGGACGTGGCTGTTACGGGCGTCCGTGGTTTTTGGCGCAGGTGGCACACGCNTACGGGCGTCCGTGGTTTTTGGCGCAGGTGGCACACGCTTTGCGTACGGGGCAGGAAATTCCCGATCCTGCTTTGCCGGAAGAAAAAGCCATTGTGCTAGAACATTATAATATGATGCTGGAGCACTTTGGCCAGCGCCCCGGCCTGCGTCTGGCACGCAAGCATGTCTCTTGGTATTCGGCAGGACTGCATGGCTCGGCATCATTCCGCGCGGCGTTTAATCGGGTGGAAACGCCAGAAGAAGCCATTGCCATGATTGCTGATTTTTACGATCAGCAAATTGCGGCTGGTGCGGTGCGAGAGCCGCGCGTTTCCCGTCATGCCATGGCGCAGCAGCAAGATCAGGTTCAGGCGGCGTGAAGGTAAAAGCAGCGCATGGGGTTGCTCAGCCCGATGCGGCGCTTGTTCTGGACAGTCTGCCCGTTCCGGTTTTGGAAATAGGGCCACAAAATACAATTCTTGCGGCCAATATGGCGGCAGAAGAGTTTTTTGGCATGTCTCGCCATCAGTTACGGCACGGTGGTTTGGCAGAAGTTGTTCCGCAGGACCATCCGGTTTACCTGCTGCTTCAGCATGTGCGCACCCGTGGTGGAAGTGTAACAGAGCATGAACTGCTGTTTAGTTCCCCACGCTTTCATCATGAAAGTGTCAGTGTGCAGGCTGCTGATGTGCCAGATTACCCGGACATCATTTTACTGACATTTCATGAACCTTCCGCAGCCCGTATGCTGGATCAGCAACTTGCCTACCGTTCTGCGGCCCGTAGCGTTTCCGGGCTGGCCGCCATGCTGGCGCATGAGGTGCGCAACCCGCTATCTGGCATTAAAGGGGCTGCGCAGTTGCTGGAACAGGCCGTAACAGATGCAGACCGTGATCTTGCCACCCTGATTTGTGATGAGGTTGACCGTATTGATGCGCTGGTTGACCGCATGGGCATGTTTGGTGAAGCCAATCTGGATTTCCGGGCACTCAATATTCACAGAATATTGGAACATGTGCGCCTGCTGGCCAGCAACGGTTTTGCCAAGGGTATCAAAATTATAGAGCGTTATGATCCCTCCCTCCCGCATGTATGGGGGGATCGGGACAGGTTGGTGCAGGTCTTGCTTAACTTAGTGAAAAACGCAGCCGAAGCCATACGCAATACCGATAAAGGCGGGGAGATCACGCTGCTTACCAGCTATCGCCCCGGTATTCGGGTGGCTGTGCCGGGCACGGCCCAATGGCGACACCTTCCGCTGGTTGTTACTGTGCGGGATACAGGGCCGGGTATTTCCGAAACAGTGCGCCCTCATTTGTTCGAGCCCTTTGTATCCACCAAGGTAAACGGAAGCGGGCTGGGGCTTGCTTTGGTCGGTAAGGTGATGGACGACCACGGTGGCGTTATTGAGGTAGAAAGCCGCCGCGGCTGTACGGAAATCAGCTTGTTTCTGCCGATTGTCGACCATATGGGGCATTCGGGGTGAGATACCCTTTTGTGCAACAGTTCTGTTTTTCAGCTTTTTATCTGGTTTGAGACGTTATGACACCGCTGCCCACTATTCTTGTTGCTGATGATGATCGTTCTATTCGCACTGTGCTGGGGCAGGCATTGGGTCGGGCAGGCTATCAGGTGCAAACCACACCATCTGTGAACACACTCTGGCAATGGGTGCAGGAAGGTGAGGGGGATTTGGTGATTACGGATGTGATCATGCCAGATGGCAATGGGCTGGATCTGGTTACGCGCATTCGCCAATTTCGGCCAGATCTGCGCGTCATTGTCATGAGCGCGCAATCAACTCTCACAACAGCGGTAAAAGCCACGCAACGTGGCGCGTTTGAATATCTGGCCAAGCCGTTTGATTTAAAGGAACTGCTGGCGGTTGTGGCAAGGGCGCTTACAACCCCAGTGCAGGAAGCCGAAAAACCAGCGGCCGATCAACCGCCAGAAGAACGCTTGCCTTTAATTGGGCAGTCCGTTGTTATGCAGGGGATCTATCGCAGCATTGCCCGCCTGACCACTTCTGATCTCACAGTCATGATTTCTGGGGAAAGTGGTACGGGTAAGGAACTGGTAGCTCACGCATTGCACGAATATGGCCGGCGCAGAAGTGGGCCTTTTGTGGCCGTCAATATGGCGGCTATTCCGCGCAAGCAGATTGAAAGCGAATTGTTTGGGTATGAACGTGGCGGCACGTTAGGCCGCATGCCCGGACGGTTTGAGCAGGCCACAGGCGGCACGCTATTTCTGGATGAAATTGGAGACATGCCGCAGGAGGCGCAAACCCGTTTACTACGTGTTTTGCAGGAAGGTGAATTTACCACAGTAGGGGGCACAACGCCCTTGCGTGCAGATGTGCGCATTATAGCTGCTACGCATAGAGATCTGAGGCAGGCTATTCAGGCAGGTACGTTCCGTGAGGATCTGTATTACCGCCTGAATGTGGTGCCGTTGCGCCTGCCACCACTGCGGGAAAGGTTGGAAGATATTCCGCTGCTGGCGCGGCATTTTCTCTCTCAGTGTCGGGATGATGGTGGAACGTACAGAATCCTGGATGAAAGTGCCATTACAAGGCTTCAGGCCTGGCGCTGGCCGGGTAATGTGCGAGAATTGGAAAACCTCATCCGCCGTATTGTGGCTCTGTATTCTCAGGAAACCATCACCGGCGATGTAATTGATGCAGAACTGGCCGAACCTCTGGCGTATGATCCGATTCCCAACAGCGTTATGGCGGCGGAACCTTTGTCGGAATCTGTTTCTCGCCATATCGCCCGTTATCTGGAAGCCGGGCGGGATGGTGTGCCGCTGCATGATCTGCATGCCCGGATTATTGCAGAAGTTGAACGTCCGCTTATCCAGATGACACTGGCCGAAACACGCGGCAACCAGATCAAAGCTGCTGCCATGTTAGGCCTGAACCGAAATACATTGCGGAAAAAAATTCGAGACCTTGAGATTCCTGTCGTTCGTGGCGTAGTCTGATCCTTAGGTATGAAGCAGCTTCTGTTCTCCCTAAGGCACCTTCTTTCCCGTACACGCCTGCATTGGCTTTTGCGTTCTCTGGAGCGTAAAACGGTTGCCATTACGCTTGCTGCGTTGGCGTTGTGTTTGGGGTTTGCCACGTTTGTAGTGCTTTCAGGGGGGATGTCCTTTGGGCATTATTCCCTGATTGAACCCTTGCTGCTGTTCCTGAATGGTATGGTGCTGGCGCTGCTTGTGGTGGCCTTGGCTATCCGTATCGGCCCAATGGTGCGCGAGCATCGGAAGGGGTTGGCTGGGGCGCGGCTGCATGTGCGGCTGGTTACGCTGTTTGGCATTGTGGCTGTGGCCCCCACGCTGGTTGTGGGCGCGTTTGCAACGTTGTTTTTCCATTATGGCATTCAGATCTGGTTTTCAGACCGGGTTAACACAGCGTTGAATGAAGCTTTGCAGGCTTCTCGCGGGTATCTGGTGGAACATAACGCCAATATCCGCACAGATGCGTTCTCGATGGCCAATTACATCATGAGCGCCCAGAATGAACTGGCGGCCAGTGGCATGGATCTGTTTCAGGATCACGATGCCTTGGCGCAAATGCTGGATAGTCAGGCCACCATGCGCGGGCTGACAGAAGCCTTGGTGTATGACCCCATTACCAACAAGGTTGTGGCCGCGGGCGGGTTGATGAGCCGCACGGGGTATTTGCAGGAACTGCCCCCTCCTGCGGCTACGGTTATGGCGCGCTCAAACGATGTGGCTATTCTGGATTCTCCAGATGAACGCACAGTGCGGGCTGTGGTGGAACTTTCTCAAACGCCAGCGCTTATGCTGGTCATTACCCGGCTGGTTGATCCAACTATTCTGGAGCACATGCATCGCACGGAAAAGGTGGTGGCGGATTACAAGCGGCTGAGCAACAACCGCGCCAAGATCCAGCTAACATTTGTCATGATCTTTGCGTTGGTGGCGTTGTTAGTGCTTGCTGCAGCAGCCTTGATCGGGCTGGCGCTTGCAAACCAGATTGCGCGTCCGCTGGGTTTGTTAAGCGTAGCTGCGCGCCGGGTAAGTGATGGGGATTTGGGTGTTCATGTGCCTGAAAATGACAGGGATGATGAAGTTGCCAGTCTTTCCCGCGCTTTTAATCGCATGACAGAAGAACTGGCCAGCCAGCGTTCGGAGTTGATGGCTGCATATGGGCAGATCAATGAACGTCGGCGGTTTACCGAGGCCGTGCTTTCTGGCGTTTCAGCCGGTGTGATTGGGCTGGACGTTAAGCAGAATATCGAACTGCCAAATCGTGCTGCCTGTGTTTTGCTGCAAACAGATTTAATGGATGCCATTGGTGAGCCCTTGGCCCAACGTGTGCCGGAATTTTCTGAGTTTTTGCAAGAAGCACGCACAACGCCAGATGCTGTGCTCACGCGGGAAATTCAGATAGGTCAGCAAGCTAGCCAGCGTACCTTGTTGGTGCGTTTGGGGGCCGAGCTACGGGGCACGATTACCGAAGGGTACGTGATGACATTTGATGACATTACGGCCCTGCAACAGGCGCAACGTAAAGCTGCATGGGCCGATGTGGCACGGCGTATTGCGCATGAAATCAAGAATCCGCTTACGCCAATCCAACTGGCGGCTGAACGGTTAAAGCGACGTTTTTTAAAAGAAATTACTTCCGATCCCGATACATTTTCGCAGTGTGCAGATACAATTGTGCGGCAGGTGGGGGATATCGGGCGCATGGTGGATGAGTTTTCGGCCTTTGCGCGTATGCCGCAGCCTGTCATGAAAGACGAGGATATTTCGCGTATTGTGCGTGAGGTGCTGATTCTGCAAAGAAACGCACACCCAGAAATTGCCTACCATCTGGATATTCCAGACAGAGGCCCCAAAGCACGATGTGATAGAAGATTGATAAGTCAGGCACTTATTAATCTTTTGCAGAATGCGGCGGATGCCATTGCCATGACAGCCAGACAGGGCGAAGCTACAGATCAAGCATCCGCTACAAAGGGTGAAGTGTCGGTTCGGATTATAGAAGGTGCAGAAGATATCGCCATAGAAGTGGCAGATAACGGAGTGGGACTTCCATCGGACGATAGAAATCGTCTGACGGAACCTTATGTGACGCACAAAGCCAAGGGTACTGGTTTAGGTTTGGCTATTGTGAAAAAGATCATGGAAGATCATGGTGGAACAGTGCGTCTGGAAGACAAAGCGGGAGAAAGAGGAACTGTGGCTACTCTGATTTTGTCGGTGAAAGACAACCATGGCGCATGAAATCCTGATTGTTGATGATGAACCCGATATCAGAATGCTGATTGAGGGCATTCTGAGTGATGAAGGTTATGAAACACGCGTAGCCGCCAGTGCAGATACCGCATTGGCCGCTTTTCGGGCTCGTAGGCCATCACTTGTTATTCTGGATGTTTGGCTACAAGGGTCAGACATGGATGGTCTGGCCATTCTTCAGGCCATGAAAGCCGAGGAATCTTCGGTTCCTGTTGTCATGATTTCTGGCCATGGCACAATTGAAACAGCCGTGGCGGCGCTTCAGCATGGTGCTTACGATTTTATAGAAAAGCCATTTCAGGCAGATAGACTGCTGGTTATTGTGCGGCGTGCGCTGGAGGCTTCGCGGCTGGCGCGTGAGAACGAAGAACTGCGCATAAAAGCCGGGCAGGATACGGAACTGTTTGGTAACAGCGCCCAGATTGCAGCCGTTAGAAACCAGATAGAAAAAGTAGCTCCCACAGGCTCACGCGTACTTATCAGCGGCGGGCCGGGGGCAGGCAAGGAAGTGGCTGCCCGTATGATCCATGCTCGCTCCAAGCGGGAGGACGGCCCTTTTGTTGCGCTCAACTGCGCCACGCTGGCACCGGGACGGTTTGAGGAAGAACTGTTCGGGCTTGAAGGCGGCACAGAAGGCGTGGGTCGCCGTACCGGGGTGCTGGAACGCGCACATGGTGGCACGCTTTTGCTGGATGAAGTGGCAGATATGCCGCTGGAAACACAGGGCAAGATTGTAAGGGCCTTGCAGGATCAGACATTCGAACGTCTGGGTGGTGATGCCCGCGTTAAAGTGGATGTGCGTGTGCTGGCTACCACAAACCGTGATTTGCAGGCTGAAATTATGGCCGGGCGTTTTCGGGAAGACCTGTATTATCGGTTAGCAGTTGTGCCGCTGCGTATGCCTGCGCTACGAGAAAGAAGGGATGATATTCCCGGGCTTGCAGCCATGTTTTTGCGCCGCGCAGCAGAAATGGCTGGTTTGCCTACGCGTGAACTCTCGCCCGATGCCGTTGCCGCCCTTCAGGCCTATGATTGGCCGGGTAATGTGCGAGAACTGCGCAACCTCATGGAACGTGTGCTGATTATGCAGCCCGGGAGCAGCCAAGAGCCCATTCGGGCAGATATGCTGCCCTCTACTGTGGGGGAAAGTGCGCCCGCATTGCTGAAGTTTGATGCCTCAACAGATGTTATGGCGTTGCCCCTAAGAGAAGCGCGTGATCTGTTTGAAACCCAGTATCTGCAAGCTCAGCTTTTGCGTTTTGGCGGAAATATCAGCCGTACAGCGCTGTTTGTGGGCATGGAGCGCAGCGCTTTGCATCGCAAACTTAAGCAGCTTGGTGTAACATCTGAGGAACGAGGCGTGGGCTGACATGTTTCAAGGTTGCAGGCTTTAGGCAGGCAGTCCGGCTAAAATATAATAATGAGAACGGAATAGGGCCTCACACTGTGGAAAAAGAGAGTGCATATAACGTGCAGAATGCGTTCCTGAACCAGATCCGGCGCTCACGCGCGGCTGTTACGGTGTTTCTGGTTAACGGCGTTAAGTTACAGGGATTTATTACATGGTTTGATGATGAGGTTGTTCTTTTACGGCGTGATGAACAAACCCAGCTTATCTACAAGCATGCCATCAGCACGGTAATGCCCAGCATTCCTGTCAATATTTCCGATTCCAACACTGCCGATGCGCAGGCAGACAGGGACCTTTCTCTTGGCGACGAGTTTCTCTGAAAAGAAAAAGAAAGTAGCAACCCGTGCGGCAGTTATCCTGCCGTGGGAGCGTTCTGCCCACGGGCAGGATGTGCGGGCCGCAGAGGCACGGTTAGAAGAAGCCGTGGGACTAACAGCCTCTATTGGGCTGGTTATTGTGCGCAAGGATGTATTGCTTCTGCGCAGCAGGCGTTCCGCCACCCTTTTAGGTAAGGGGCAGGTAGATTCCCTGCGTATTGCTGTTAAGGCAGATCAGGTTGATGTGGTGGTGGTGGATGCAAAGCTTAGCCCCGCCCAACAGCGTAATCTGGAAACAGAATGCGGTTGTAAGGTTATAGATCGTACCGGCCTTATTCTGGATATTTTTGGTGCCCGTGCCGCCACAAAGGAAGGCACCTTGCAGGTTGAACTTGCGCATCTGGAATATCAGCGTTCCCGCCTTGTACGCCTGTGGACCCATCTTGAACGCCAGCGCGGTGGCTTTGGCTTTCTTGGTGGCCCCGGTGAAACCCAGATTGAAGCCGACCGGCGTATGATCGGTGATCGTATTGTGCGGCTTAAAAAAGATCTGGAACAGGTGCGGCGCACACGCGGGTTGCATAGGCAGGCACGTAAGCGCGTACCTTTCCCGGTGGTGGCTTTGGTGGGGTATACCAACGCAGGTAAATCCACGCTGTTCAATGCGCTTACGGGTGCCACTGTATATGCACAGGATCAGCTTTTTGCGACGCTAGACCCTACTATGCGCGCGATTGACCTGCCTTCTGGCCGGAGGGTTATTCTGTCTGACACGGTAGGATTTATCAGTGATCTGCCAACGGAGCTGATTGCGGCCTTCCGGGCCACGTTGGAAGAAGTGGCAGAGGCAGACATTATCCTGCATGTGCGTGATGTGGCGCATCCAGATAGCGCAGCCCAGAAAAAAGATGTGCTGGGTGTTCTGGAAGGTATGGCGAAGGATGACATGCTGGAGCAGGATTGGCCGGAACGCATAATTGAAGTGCTGAACAAGGTTGATCTGCTGGGTGGCCCAGAAGCTATTCCGCAAACAGAAGATACCATTGCTATTTCCGCCATTACAGGGGATGGCTTGGAAACACTTCTGGCACGTATTGATGCGCGTATTACACAAGGTATGGAAACGGTGCGTTACCGTTTACCGTTGGCAGATGGAGCAGCCTCGGCTTGGCTTTATCAGCACGGTGAAGTTGTTGCGCGGGAAGACAAGGATGAACAGACAGATATTACTGTTCGCCTTTCAACAGAGGATCGCGCCCGGTTTGAGCGCCAATTTTCCCACATCCAACCGATGCTCGCTTAAAAAGAAAAGCTCTGACATCAGGATAAATACCTTTAAAATCCTGATGTCAGATTTTTATTCAGTCAAAATCTGTAGGCAATTCGGGGTCTGCTTGATGTGCAAAAAGCCGGGTAATTTCGTGCGGTGTAATGCGCCCGGTTGAAATATCCTGCGGGATATTGTTCTGTGCAAAAAAGCCAACTTCGCTTGTTTCAATACTGATGGTAGCTTCACCTCCGGTTATTTCGCCCAGAAAGAATAGCTTGGTGACAGAAAAAGGTTCTGGCGGCATATGCCCTTGGTGCGCCCGATCCAGCGCCATGGCTAACTTGGTAATCCGCACTGTATAGCCAGTTTCTTCCCACACCTCTTTGGCCGCACATTCAGATGCGGTCAGGTTTACATCTGTCCAGCCACCGGGCACGGTCCAGCGGTTGCTGTCTAGCACTTCGCGCACCATTAACAGGCGGTTCTGGGCATCAAACACACCAACGCGCACTTCCAGCTTGGGCGTGGCGTAACCTGATTGCTGGCTGAACAGGTTTTCTATTTTTTGCACATCTACATGGCTGCCTTCGGCCATCATTTGCGCGGCCAGATTGCGCAGCATTTCATAGCGTTCTTTATCAAACGGGTCTTGCACATAGGTAAGCCCTGTCTGGGCAATGGCCTGAATTTCTCTGGCCCATACCAGCCAGACAGGTTCCGACATTCTACATTCCTTTGATCAGCAAGTTTCATAAAAAACGGGAAGGCCTAAGCCTTCCCGTTCTGTGTAACACACTCTGCCAAGGCAGAAATTACATGGCTGCTTCTGTTTGTGCTGCGGTTTTACCGTTAATCAGCAGGCCATCACCATTGGCGGAGATATTAACCGTTTCTCCATCAAGGATATTACCTTCCAGAAGCTGTTCTGCCAGCGGGTTTTGCAGCGTGCGCTGAATAACCCTTTTAAGCGGGCGGGCGCCGTAAATGGGGTCATACCCTTCATTCGCTAGCCATGCTTCGGCCAGTTTATCCAAGTGCAGACTGATTTTGCGATCATCCAGCAACTGCTGCAAGCGAGCAATCTGGATATCCACAATCTTGGTCATATCCGCTTTCTGCAGCCGCGAGAACAGGATGATTTCATCCAGACGGTTCAGGAACTCAGGGCGGAAGTGCTCACGCACAACCTTCATCACCTGTGCCTGCACCATGTCGGGAGATTCCCCATCCGGCAAGTTGGCCAGATATTCAGAACCCAGATTGCTGGTGAGAATGATAAGGGTGTTGCGGAAGTCTACCGTGCGGCCCTGCCCATCCGTTAGGCGGCCATCATCCAGCACCTGAAGCAGAATGTTGAACACATCTTCATGTGCTTTTTCTACTTCATCAAACAGGATGACCTGATAAGGGCGACGGCGCACAGCTTCTGTGAGCACGCCACCTTCTTCATACCCCACATAACCCGGAGGGGCACCAATCAGGCGGGCCACTGCGTGCTTTTCCATGAACTCACTCATGTCGATACGCAGCAGGGCTTTATCATCATCAAACAGGAAGCGGGCCAGTGCTTTGGTCAGTTCTGTTTTACCAACACCTGTTGGGCCGAGAAACAGGAAGGAACCAATCGGGCGGTTGGGGTCCTGCAAGCCAGCACGGGCACGACGCACCGCGTTGGAAACAGCTTTAAGAGCTTGTTCCTGACCAACCACGGATTTACGCAGTTCGTCTTCCATACGCAGCAGCTTGGCGCGTTCACCTTCCAACATCCGGTCAACCGGCACGCCAGTCCAGCGAGATACAACAGAAGCCACGCCCTGATCCGTAACAGCTTCGGAAACCAGATCATCTTTCTTAGCGGTTTCTTCTTCTGTTTTCTGAGCTTCCGCGATCTGGCCCTGCAAGTTGGGGATAACGCCATACATCAGTTCAGATGCGCGCCCCAAGTCACCTTTACGCTGTGCCACTTCTACATCAGAACGTGCTTGATCAAGCTGTTCCTGCAGTTTCTGAATGGTGTTTACACGGTTCTTTTCCGCATGCCATGCGGTACTAAGCGTGTTGGACTTTTCTTCCAGATCAGCCAGTTCAGATTCTACGGCTTCCAGACGATCCTTGCTGGCCGTATCATCTTCCTTCTTCAAGGCTTCACGTTCGATTTTTAGCTGAATGATGCGGCGGTCCAGCTCGTCCAGTTCTTCGGGCTTGCTGTCAATCTGCATACGCAGGCGGCTTGCGGCTTCATCAATCAGATCAATCGCTTTATCGGGCAGGAAGCGGTCTGTGATGTAGCGGTTGGAAAGTGTGGCTGCTGCCACCAACGCACCATCGGTAATACGCACACCATGATGGAGTTCGTATTTTTCCTTAATACCACGCAGAATAGAGATTGTATCCGCAACAGAAGGCTCACCCACAAATACCGGCTGGAAGCGGCGGGCAAGGGCTGCATCTTTTTCAATATACTTGCGGTATTCATCCAGCGTGGTGGCGCCAATGCAGTGCAGTGTGCCGCGGGCTAGTTCCGGCTTGATGAGGTTAGAGGCATCCATCGCACCATCGGTGCGGCCAGCGCCAACCAGCGTGTGCATTTCATCAATAAACAGGATGATCTGGCCTTCGGCGGATTCAATTTCTTTTAGAACAGCTTTTAGGCGTTCTTCAAATTCACCGCGATATTTGGCGCCAGCAACCAGCGCGCCCATATCAAGGGAAAGCAGTTTTTTGTTTTTCAGTGCTTCGGGCACATCGCCATTAACAATACGTTGGGCCAAGCCTTCCACAATAGCGGTTTTACCCACACCGGGTTCCCCAATCAGAACCGGGTTGTTTTTGCTGCGGCGGGCCAGAACCTGAATGGCACGGCGGATTTCTTCATCACGCCCAATAACGGGGTCTAGCTTGCCTTTAAGGGCAACTTCCGTGACATCACGGGCATATTTTTTAAGTGCATCAAAATTGGCTTCAGCGTTTTCGCTGGTCACTGTACGTCCTTTGCGAATAGTCGTAATAGCTTTTTCAAGTGTATCAGCAGAGGCACCGTTTTCTTTTAATGCACGGCCTGCTGGCGTATCAGATGCGGCAATAGCTACAAGCAGTCTATCCTGTGCAACAAAGCTATCACCAGCTTTCTGGGCGGTTTGTTCTGCATTGTCCAGAATACGCACCAGTTCCGGTGTTGCTGCTGGCTGCCCTGCACCGCTGCCCTGAACTTTTGGCAGTTTTGCCAAAGCCTGTTCGGTTGCAGCTTTTACAGCTTCCGGATTGCCACCCGCACTGCGAATAAGTGAGGAAGCAGCTCCTTCATTATCATCCAGCATAGCCTTGAGCAGATGCTCTGGTGTAAGCTGCTGGTTAAAATCACGTAAAGCTATTGTTTGCGCAGCCTGCAAAAAGCCGCGTGAACGATCTGTAAATTTTGCAATATCCATTATAATCCCTCTTGTCCCTTTTACATCAGGCGACTGAAGGCCCTGCTGGCACCCCATGTAGGCAATGTCAGCGTGGTCTCATTCTTCATAAATTGAGATTGGAACGTTGAGAGAGACAATCAAGGGGGCGTGATGCGTTTTCGTGCATGGGTGATAGATGGTGCGAGCAGAACACCTTGAGGAAGCAGAGTTTCCAATAAAAAAAGGCAGCACCCTGTAAGGTGCTGCCTTTAGTGTTTTCCCGGTAAGGAAAACTTACGCCGCGTTCAGCTGGGCTTCAGCGAATTCATAATTCGCCAGCTTGTCCAGGAAGTTGGTGACGTAGTCTGGACGACGGTTGCGGAAGTCCAGGTAGTAGGAATGTTCCCACACGTCCACTGTCAGCAGGGCCTTGCCCTGACCTTCGGCCAACGGGTTGGTGCCGTTAGGCGTTTTGGTGATGGCCAGCTTGCCATCCTTACCCAGAACCAGCCATGCCCAGCCAGAACCGAACTGAGAAACAGCAGCCTTGCGGAATTCTTCCTTGAAGGTGTCAATGCTGCCAAAATCGGCGGCAATTTTTGCAGCCAGCTTTTCTGGAATCACACCGCCATTGGGGGAGAGGCAGTTCCAGAAGAAGGAATGGTTCCAATGCTGGCCAGCGTTGTTAAACAGGCCGGTAAGGTCTGCTTTGCCGTGGGCAGCCAGAATGATTTCTTCCAAAGACTTACCCTGAAATTCGGGCTTGTCTTCCAGCAGCTTGTTCAGGGTGTTGACGTAGGCCAGATGATGCTTGCCATGATGGTATTCAAGCGTTTCTGGGCACATGCCACGTGGGCCAAGTGCGGTGGGTGCAAAGGGGAGGGCAGGCAGTTCAAAAGCCATTTTAATACTCCGTATTCTAAAGGCGGGGCGTGTGAGGGAACACACCTGAGTTCCAGAGCTATGGGCGCAGGGCAGATGCGTCAAGGGAAAGGCGCATGACATGTGCCTTGCGCAGCCATACTCACGGAAACTTGCCTTGCCAGCAGGGCTTACAATAAGGGCCTTCCGTTAGGAAAGCGGGATTATTCAAACGCATGGGCCATGCACAGGTTTCCCGCACATCAAACTACGTTTGGGTAAGGGGGATATCGGAGCCAATGGCGCAGCAGGAACATCAGCCTCTTGCAATGGAAGTGCAAAAAGCTGTGCAGGCAGACCCAGACCGGGCGTTGTGTTTATGGTTTCTGCCGACTTCTGTGCGTGATGCCGCTTATGTTCTTCTGGCTTTCCATAATGAGTTGATTCGCGCTTTGGCTCCCGCACGTTCTGCATCTGTGGCAGGGCCAATGGCTGGGTATATTCGCCTGCAATGGTGGCGAGAGGTGCTGGAGCAGCAACGCAAGCCAGAACATATTTTGGCCCCCGCACTTATGAGGCTTGTGGAATCCGGACAAGTGCAGCGTGAAACGTGCCTGAGAATGATTGCTGCGCGAGAAATGGAACTAGAGACCACGCAAGATGTAGAGCGCTGGGTGCTTATGATGCGCGATGGCGCTGGTGCTTTCCAACAGGCGATAGGCGAACTTTTGGGTGTGCAGGATTCTGATAAGCTACAACGCTTGGCAGCCGGAGGGGCGGCTTACGGGGCAGGCTCCATGTTAAGACATTGGCCGTTGCTTGCAGGGAGTGGCCGTTTTTTGTTTCCCGGCACGCAGGAACAACTCAGGCAGGCAGGAAAGACATTTTTGCAAGAATGTGATTTTGCAGCTTTGGAGCCACAATGTCGTAAAACCGCTTTACCTGCGGTGTTGGCAAAGCGTGATCTGGCGCGTGGAAGCGAGCAGACAGGCCTGCCCCGCGGAATAGGGGACAGGCTTGCTGTATGTCGCGCTGGTATTCAGGCGTCGTTGGCGACAATTTTTTCCATCACGCCAATCAGAACCGAATAATCAGCATTTTCTGCCGCGCGGCGGGCAAGGGAAAGTTGCTGCGTAACGGCTGCCAACGTAGGTGCGGGCACTGCCAGACGAGCTGCGGCATCCATAAGCAGGCGCATGTCTTTTTGCATGAGGCGAGCAGGGAACTGCGGGGAGAAATCTCCTGCCTTGGCCATTTTGATCTTGCGCTTGTGGTGCGGAGAAATAACAGCCATTTCATCCAGCGCATCAAACAGCATGGAACGATCCAACCCAGC
Organism: Drosophila truncata; assembly: GCA_008042515.1. Taxonomy (NCBI): domain Eukaryota; kingdom Metazoa; phylum Arthropoda; class Insecta; order Diptera; family Drosophilidae; genus Drosophila; species Drosophila truncata. The sequence continues at coordinate 34,100 of VNJQ01002414.1, read as the reverse complement.
GGCCAGCCCGTAGGCAATACCTTCTGCCACAGCGGCCAACCCGGCACCCATAATACCATTGATCACCAGTTTAAGGCGCGCACCGCTGCCAGATGGCCCAGCATGAATGGTAATGCGGCCAATTTTATCAAAAATGGGCTGAGCACGCGCAATAGCGGCATCATCTCCACCGGCCAGAATAACCAGATTGGCAGATTCTGCTTCTGGTGTGCTGCCAGATACCGGACAATCTATAACGCAGATCTTTTTTTCCTGTCCGGCTTTTTGCAGGGCATCTGCGGCTTCTGGGGAAACAGAACTGGCATTCAGCAGCAAACCATTTGCCTTTATGCCTGCCAGAACGCCTTGTGGCCCGTACATACTGGCGGCAAGGGCTTCATCATCCGGTACGCAGGCCAGAACAATATCTGCCTTGCTGGCTACTTCTGCCGGAGTGGGCAGAAAACGGGTTACGCCATCTCCCCCCTTGCCAGAGGGAGTATAGGCAAGGGTTGCGTATCCGGCTTTTTCCAGATGAGCAGCCATACGGCTGGCCATGGCACCAAACCCAATAAAACCGATTGTCTGCTGAGTTGTCATGCTGAATGAACCTTCTTGTTTGTATGAGCAGAATTATAAACCTGAATAGCAAGATATGTCTTGGATAGGTTTGGGAAACACTGTTCGCGTTTACGTGTCTGGGTGTGATGTAATTTGTTACGATTGCACAGTATTCTTGCGCAATAAGGCTGATTTTGTAAGGGTAATCATGCACTCAGCGTAAGTGGCTGCGGTGCCTCAAACAGTGGAGAACAGAAAACCCCATGCCATTGTCCACCCCAGACCGAAGCCGGCGGTTTCGCCTTTCTCCCCTTACGCGGCAGGTATTGCTGTATGTGCTGTTCATGCTGCCAGCAGTATCTTATCTGGCTGGTGCTTTTTCGGGGGATCTGGGGCCAAATCCATTTAAGACCTGTTTGCATGAATTTGGGCGTTATGCATTTCGGTTCTTGCTTGTTTCTCTTATGATTTCGCCGCTCAAGCGGTTTTTGAAAATTGATTTAATGGTTTATCGCCGCCCGCTTGGGCTGTTGGCTTTCAGTTACGCAGCTTTGCACGTTACGCTTTATTTCTGGTGGGCACGCGGGTTTGATGTCCAGCGGATATGGAAAGATTTTTTAACACGTCCATTCCTGACATTCGGGCTTCTTGCATTTTCTATTTTGATTGTGTTGGCAGCAACATCCACACGCAAATCCATCATACGGTTGGGTAAAAAATGGGCGCGTTTGCATCGTCTGGTATATGTCGCCATGGTTTTGGCGTGCATCCATTACGCCATTGCATTTAAGCAGTGGTATATTGAACCTTTTATATATGCAGCCGTAGCTGCATGTGTGTTGGGTTTACGGCTTTTGCCAAAACCCGGGCTTAAAAAATCCTGAAATAAAAAGGAGGCATGAATTTTTCATGCCTCCTTTTTAAAAGTTGTTCTGTTGTATAAATGGCCTAGGCCAGCAAGGTATCATGACCCAAAGAAGCTAGAAGTTTTTCTGCCCGTTGATCAGCATGGATAATGGAAACTGTTTTCCCGCGTGTGTTTAGACGAGACGCAATTTTTTCCAAGGCATCTGCTGCGCTGATATCCCAGATATGAGCATCTTCAAGATCAATTACGATGGTTGAAGCTGTGTCCTGAAAATCCACGGCATCGGCAAGAACACTGGCTGAAGCAAAGAACATTTGCCCATGCACGTAGTAGGTGCGCGTGTTGTGGCTTTCTGAAAACGTACTGCTTACCTGAACAAGTTTCATAACCTGAAAAGAGAAAAACAGCCCGTTTAATAGCACACCGCAGGCTACGCCTGCTGCCAGATCATGCGTTAACACCACCACCAAAACAGTGGCCAGCATGACGGTAGAAGAAAGGCGCGGATGCTTTACCAGATCTTGTAGGGAAGACCATGAAAATGTGCTGACAGACACCATAATCATAATGGCCACCAGCGCAGCAACAGGCACTTGGGCTACAAAGCGGTGCAACACAACCAGCAACAGCAGTAAAAATGCCCCAGCCGTAAAGGTAGAAAGTCGGCCACGCCCGCCATACCGCAAGTTGCCAACTGTCTGCCCAATCATACCGCAACCAGCCATGCCGCCGAATAGGCCCACCATGATGTTGGAAAAACCAAGCCCGGTGCATTCCATGCGTTTGTTGCTGTGCGTGTCTGTTAATTCGTCTACCACAGTGGCTGTCATGAGGGATTCCAAAAGGCCCACCATGGCCATGGCAAACGCATAAGGCAGCACAATTTTGAAAGTTTCTGCCGAAAAAGGCACATTTGGCAAAGTGAGATGCGGCAGGCCGGAGGGGAGTTCTCCCAAATCAGACACCACATGCACAGGCATAGGTACCGCAAAAGTAATGCCTGTTAGCACAAGAATACAGATTAAAGGGGAAGGTACAGCCGTGGTGATGCGCGGCAAAAGGTAAACAATAGCCAGCCCAAGTGCGATAAGTGCATAAGTATGCCACGTAACGTGCAGCATCTGCGGCACCTGCGCGGAAAAGATAAGAATACCCAGCGCGTTTACAAATCCAGTTTCCACTTCGCGCGAGACAAAGCGCATCATGCTTTGCAAACGCAGCAAACCGAAAATAATCTGGAATGCACCAGCCAGCAGTGTGGCCAAAAGCAGATATTGCAGGCCGTGGCTATGCACGAGCTCGGCTGCCACAAGGGCAACAGACCCCGCAGCCCCGGAAATCATGCCCGGCCTGCCACCCGTAATGGCAATGGCAATACTGATAACGAACGAGGCGAATAGTCCCACAGAGGGCGCAACCCCAGCCACATAAGAAAAAGCAATAACTTCTGGAATAAGTGCAAAAGTGCCCACCATGCCAGCCAGAACATTGCGGACGGGCTGGTCTGTCCATTCATGAATATAGGTTTTAACTGTCACGAGAAACAAGTTGTCCCTTGGTTGAGTGTGGAGTGGTGTATTAATCGGGCATCAAAAGTGTTTCGGGGCAAGAAAGACTTTTGAGGCATTATTTGTAAGATATACATGCCTTGTTAGCGATATCCTACCGTAATGCACAGACAAGATGATTGTGCTCTGTGTTGCGGCGTTTTATGCGTGATACATGGTTTCTCCTTCTTCTTCCCCTCTTGTCTGGATTCTGGCTGGTGAGGCCAGTGGCGATGTATTGGGCGCACGCCTTATGCATGCTTTGCGCGCCCGTATGCCCAAGATGCGCTTTGCAGGCGTAGGGGGCGTGCGTATGCAAGAGGAAGGGCTGGCAAGCTTGTTTCCCATGCGGGATCTGGCTGTTATGGGGCTGGTGGAAGTTTTGCCCCGCGTGCGTCAGCTTTCTGCTCGGCTGGATGAAGCTGCGCAGGATATTGCAGCCCAAAAGCCGGATTTAGTGATTACCATAGATAGCCCCGGCTTTGCCCTTAGGCTTCTTAAAAAAATAAGCGGTTTAGGCATTGCGCGCGTGCATTATGTTGCACCGCAGGTTTGGGCATGGCGGCAAAAAAGGGTGAAGGAATTTCCCGGTTTATGGGAAGAGTTGTTGTGCCTTTTACCGTTTGAGGAAAAGTTTTTTAGCAAGCATGGTCTAAAAACCCGCTTTGTAGGCCACCCGGTTTTACAATCCGGCGCAAAGGATGGAGATGCGGCGCGTTTTCGTATCCAGCATGGATTGCCACAGAGCGCCAAAATACTGGTGCTTATGCCCGGTAGCCGCCGTTCAGAAGCGCCGCGTTTGCTGCCAGTTTTTGGGCAGATGTTGCGTCTGCTTAAAACATCCATGCCAGACGTGGTGCCTGTAGTGCCAGTTTCTCCAGTTGTGGCAAATGTAGTGGAACGTGCCACGCAGGATTGGCCCGTAAAGCCGATTATCGTTACGGATATTCATGACAAGCACGATGCCTTTGCCGCAGCCGGGGCCGCGTTAACCAAATCAGGCACATCTACCTTGGAACTGGCTCTGGCTGGTGTGCCAATGGCTGTGACGTATCGGGTTAACCCCATAACAGCCTTTTTTGCCCGTCGGCTTATTAAAGTGCCATTTGTCGCTATGGTGAATTTGTTAGCAGGCCGTGCTGTGGTGCCCGAACTTTTACAGGAGCAATGCCGCGCAGATGTATTGGCGCGTGAAGTGCAAATTCTGTTTGAAAATACAGATGTGGCACACGCTCAGAAACAGGCTTTTGCTACGGTTCTGCATGGGCTGGAAGGGCCACAGGGCCAACTGCCAGCCGATGCCGCAGCAGAAGCTGTTTTGGAGGTTCTTAACCGTAAAAATACGGCTAAGACGCTCGGTTAAACGTGTTTAATTGTGTTTGTGATAAAGCTGGTTGGGGTCAATTTCCGGCTTTGTTAGCTCTTTTAGGCCGTCTGGTGTAAACGCCCGGTAAAAGCAGCTACGGCGGCCGGTGTGGCATGCTACGCCAATCTGGTTCACAAGCAGCAGCACGGCATCTGCATCACAATCCAGCCGGGCTTCAATAAGGTGCTGGATTTGGCCAGATGTTTCACCCTTACGCCAGAGTTTCTGGCGACTACGGGAATAATAGCAGACGCGCCCATTTTCCAATGTTTCACGTAGGGCTTCACGCGTCATCCATGCAATCATCAGCACTTCGCCGCTGTCGTGCTGCTGAGCAATGGCGGCAACCAGACCAGAGGCATCAAATTTTACAACATCCAGCATGGCATCCAGTTCTGCTGCTGGTGGGGCAATATAAGTCATGGTTTTTCCGTAGGATTAGAATCAGAAGATGTTTGAGGTTTAAGTGCTGTTTCCAGCCACGTAGGTAAGCGAACGACAAGCGGATGCTCGGCACAGGTGAGTTGGTTATTGGCGGCTTCTGTTTTTAGTAATGCCAGCCCAACATGATCTTGGGATGAGCGCAATGTGCCCACCTCTACACCATTGCACAGCACGGGTGTTCCGGGTGCGGTCAGGGGGGATGTGGCTGCAATAGGCATCAGGCGGCGCTTAACCAGTGTGCGGTAATGCATGCGGGCCGTAACTTCCTGCCCCATATAACAGCCTTTTTTCCACGATACGCCGCCCAGAAGATCCAGATTGGCTTCGGCTGCCAAAGTGCGGCCTACTTCGCAATCCTGCACACCATCCGGCAGCCCCAATATGATGCGGTGCAGATTATAGTCCTGTTCTGTAGCAGTTATTGGAGTATCCGGCGCGGCATCAATAAGCCGCCATCCTGCGTCTTCTAACCGAGGGTCCCGAAAGCTAATGGCGTTTTCCAACACACTGTCTGGCGGTGGGTTTCCCCACGCCACATGTACGGGCAGGGCGGTGAGTTCTAGCTGAACATCTGAACGCAGGCGAAAGCGCCGAAGAGTGGTCTTCAGGTTTTCGGCCTGTTCTGTGGCGCAATCTAACAGCAGGCAGGTATCATTAGGATCTGAAACCACAAAAAAGTCTGCTTGCCAGCGGCCCTGGGGGGTTAGGCAAGCACTCCATGTGGCATCACCCGGTTCCAGCGCAGCAATATCCGCCGTAACCAGACCTTGCAGAAAACGCACGCGGTCAGCACCAGAAAGCTTGAGAACAGTGCGGTTTTCAAGCCGGGTTATATGTGTTGGGGAAGGCATTTACATTCTCCCATAAAAGAACAAAGGCTTCCCGAAGGAAGAGAAGGGGCTTTTGAGATAAGGAACAGAAACTGTTCAAACCTTACTGACTTAGGGCGGAAAACACATCGCCTTCTGGCGGAAGATTGCGAATATGTGTCCGATGCCACAAAGCGTAGAACAAAAGTGTCCATGCGGCTGCACCCGTTCTGCGGTTATCTGCTGCGCGAAATAGGGCTTTTACACGGTCTGGTCGGGCAATTTCTGCAATACATTCCTGCCGCGCCATCAGGTCTCCGAGGTGCGTACCTTTTTGCCGGATCCATGTGCCAATCGGCACAGTAAAGCCTTGCTTGGGGGCAAAGGGGCGTGCAGCAGAATTGTGTCGTTGTAACCATTTGCGTAAAAGCCATTTCCCTTTGCCATCTCGTAGGCGCATGGAATCGGGCAGGCGCCATGCTGTTTGGGCCACAATGGGATCCAGCAACGGTGTGCGCCCCTCTAACCCATGCGCCATAAGGCACCGATCCAGCTTGATAAGCAGATCATTTGGCAGCCATTCTGCAATATCCACAGCTTGCAGACGGGAAAGCGGTGTTGAGGCATCTGCGGCGGCCATTTCTGCAGCCGCTATACCATCACGCCAATGGGCTGGGTGGTGGCGCAGAATATTCATGTTATCAAAAATACCACGCCGCCACATGCGCCGTTTGCCTTTCCACCAAGGGCGGCTGGCAGAGCGATAACGTCCATAACCACAGAACAGTTCATCCCCCCCTTCACCCGAAAGGATAACGGTAACGTCCCGTGCAGCTTTTTGAGCTAAAAACCATGTTGGAATAATGGCGTAATCCGCTACCGGATCATCCATGCTGGCCACAATGGCAGGCAGGTGCTGCCACACCATATCTGCTGTAATGCGCAAGGTTTCGTGCTCTGTGCGGGCGTGCTTGGCCAATGCGCTGGCGGCATCCGCTTCATCCGCTGCACCCGGCGCATCAAAAATAGCTGTCCATGTGCGTAAAGGCGTGGTGCGGGGGAGACGGCTCATGGCCGTTAACAGACAGGCGCTATCTATTCCGCCAGAAAGAAACAGCCCAAATGGCACATCTGCACGCTCATGCGCATACACGCTGTCCATCAAGGCTGTATCAAGATGGTTCAGGGCTTCGGCCTCAGAGGTAAATACAGGCGCGTGGGCCGGAATGGGTGATTGCCGTTGCCTGTCCAGAATGCGCCCTTGGTTAATGCGCAGGGTTTCTCCCGGCATAACGCGCTGAATACCGGGAAAGATTGTTTCCCACCCAGTGGTGAACTGGAGTTGCAGCAGTTCATCGCGCACAGCAGGAGCAATGGCGCGCGGGGCAAGGCCAGAGGCGATTAAAGGGGCAGGCTCGGATGCAAAGGCAATGCCGCCTGAAAATTCGGTAAAATAAAGTGGTTTGATTCCAAATGGATCGCGCGAGAGCAGGAGTTCTTGCTGGGCTTTATCGTACAGCCCAATGGCATACATGCCACGCAGCCCGCGTGTATAGGTGCATCCGTTACGCTCCCATAAAAGCAAGGGAGATTCGCAATCACTCCCGGTTTGAAAATGCTCTGGCCCGATCTGCTGGCGAATTTGTGGGTCGTTATAGATTTCACCATTGGCAACAAGCGTACCATCACCGCTGGTTAAGGGTTGGTCTCCACCTTCCAGATCAATAATGGCTAAACGTGTATGCACCATATCTGCACGGCCCAACCGGGCAATATGTATCCCATTGGGGCCACGATGGCCTAAGGCCTGCGCCATACGTTCCAGAACCGATTCGGAACATGGCTGCGTGCCGGGCGTATAAATCAGCCCCCCAATGCCGCACATTTACCCAGCCTCCACCGTGGACAAGAACTTATGCCACGCATCCAAAACGGGTGTGACAGCATAGGTTGTTTCATAATCCCTGCGGCCGGCCTGCGCCATACGGGTTGCTAGGTCTGGTGTTTCCAGTGCAGTGCAGATCTGTGCTGCCAGAGTATTTGCATCTTCTACCGGAGCTAGTAGCCCGTTTTCACCATTACGGATGAGTTCGCTTGGCCCTTGAGAGGCAGCCGCAATAACCGGTTTGCAGGCCGAAAATCCTTCAATCACAACATTGCCCAATGGCTCGTGCCGGGAAGGGCAGATCATGGCAGAGCAGGCGCGCAACAGGCCTCCGGGTTGGTTGGCCCAACCGGGCATAAATACGCGTTCAGCTACACCTTCCTGCTGGGCAAGCGCTTCCAGCGCTGCGCGCTCTGGCCCTTCTCCGGCAATAACAAGTGGAATATGAGGCACATGCTTCATGGCACGGATCAGAACGTCAAAAGCCTTGTTCTTATGTAGCCGCCCTAATGCCAATAGGAAGGGCGTACCCTGCGGCAAAAATGTGGGCCATACAGGCGGTGTGGCAGCAAGGTCTGTGGCAAAATTAGGTAGGTAATGTGCGGCGTTGGTGGGCCAGCCTTGCTCACGCATCCAGCGTACCAGCCCATGCGTATTGCCGATAAGATGAGAACAACGGCGATAATTGGAAAGATCATAAAATCCCCCCAACCGCCCGGCCAGCACCCAATTGCCTTGGGGGGCAAAGCGTGCGGCACGGTTCATCCATGCAACGGTAACGCGAGGGGAAAACTCTTTAAGGGCAGAGCGCAGGCCCATGCGGGTGCGTATATCCAGCATATTGCCAAAAGGCAGTTCCACCGGCGCAAGGTTGCCTGCACGTAAACGTTGGCTACGTTCCGGATTGGTGCGGATAACAGGCAGAACAGAAAGCCCGGCGGCAGCCTGTGCAATACATAGGCGCTCAAAAAACAGTTCTGCCCCGCCTGTGGGGGCACCGGCCATAATATGCGCAACTTTCAAGGGCTGCGAGCTCAGCCTGTTGGCAGTGCCATTCATCATATGCCGGTTTCCTTAAGAAGGGAGAGCGCTGCTGTGGCCACATCTGCAACATCCAACCTGGCTATGGGGGCTTCACCCTCTGGGCCGGGGGCGGCAATCCAGCGCGCATTTTTGCCAGACGGTGCGTATTCCGATGCACGAGATGGTCCAAAAAGTCCCAAAGTGGGTGTGCCCGCTGCGGCAGCCAGGTGCATCAAACCTGAATCATTGCCAATATACAGGTGGCAACGAGCCAGCATGGCAGCAACTTCCGTAAGGGAAAAATGGCCTCCAGCATCAATGGCATGGGGCAAAGCTTCCAGAACAGGGCGCGCCAGCGCAGCTTCCTGCTCACCCGGGCCATAGAAAATGGCAGGCCGAATCTGTGGGTATGCAGCGCAAAGGCGTTGCCACAAGGACAGGTAACGCTCTGTTGGCCAGATTTTTCCTGTCCAGTTTGCCGTAGGGCCTAAGGCAATAATGGGCGCGGTATCAGGAATAATGTGCTGTGCTTTTGCGCGATCAGCCGGGCTGACCCAAACAGTAGGGAGCGGAGGGGGGGAAAGGTTTAGGGCGCTTCCCAAATGTGTAATGCGTGCGCCTGCACGGCGGCCTCCGCGCATAATAAACCGTCGGCCAGAGCGTAAAAGAAAAGTAACGGCAGAACCGCGCAGATCCACCGTGATGTCCCATTTCAAAGGTGCGCAGGCTTTCCACAGATCAAACCAGTGCAGATCATAGGGACGTTTTTCCATTACAATGGNGCGTTGGTGCAGATATGCCAGCAGGCCTGTAGAAAGCACGGCATCGCCCAGACGTGTGGCCGTGATGAAAAGAATGCGCATTATCGCGCCTATACTGTCTTCCGGTTTTTTTTCCAACCCAGTGCGCGCAGGTGTGGACATTTGCGCTGCCTGTGCAAGAAGCGTTTGCTGATGGTAGAGTTATAAACTGGGCAGAAAAATATCTCTGCTCTGAATCGGGGATACAGGAATGATTAGGAAAGGTTTTTATCTCATCGCCGGGCTTGCAGCGGCGCAGTTGTGCGGCATACTTGTCCTGCCGGTTCAGGCAGCAGACAAGATGTGGACAGCCAGCGCCTGTGGCGCAGAACCTGTTGCACCTTCTGTAGAAGTGTCTTCCGTTGATAAATATAACGCCAGCGTTGATAAGGTAAGTGCGTACGAAAAAGCAGCACGCACCTATAATAGCTGTGTAGCCAAGGCTGCCGTTAAGGAAGAAACAGCTATTAGCAACGAAGCGCGTGAAAAAATTGCCCATATCCATGAGGGCAGCAGCACCGTGCAAAAACGTATTGCTGGTAATTTCACCAAGTTAACCACGGCTCTCAAGGCCGGTGGCAGCAAATTACAGAAGGCAGAGCACTAAAGTTTTCGGCAGGGCGGCTGTTTTCTGGTACAGCAGTAAAAGAGCCGCCATCAGGCTGATTGCCTGTATGACTTGTATGATACCCCCGGCTGAGGCAGATAGACGGTAACACAAAGCCGTCAGGCAGAACGCCAGCAGACAGGAACAGGCCAGACCGTGGCAGAGGATCTTTTCAAGGAAGTTGATGAGGAAATGCAGGCCGAGCGCCTGCGTATGGCAGCAAAGCGCTATGCCGGTGCTGGCCTTGGGCTGGTTGTGGCCGTGCTTGCAGGCATTGGTGCGTGGTCTTGGCATGTTTCCAGCCAGAAATCTCAGGCGTTGGAAGCCACAGGAACGTATCTTACGGCCTTGCGGCAGACAGACCATCTGCCCTCAACTCCTTCATCAGGCACGGTAGATCTTACCACTACCGCGCAGGCGGGCTTGGCCTCGTTGCAGAAATTAGCATCTTCCGATGCAAAAGGTGTGGCTGTTCTGGCCCGTTTGCAGGAAGGCGGCGTGCAGGCAGCGCGGGGTAATGTAAAAGGGGCGCTGGCTGCGTGGGATGCCGTGCAGAAGGACCCCAATGCGGATTCTGCACTGCGTGATCTGGCAACCTTGTTGTGGTGCCAAAAACAGTTGGATACGGGAGAGCCCGCTACGCTGCGTTCTCGCCTTGCGCTGCTTACTGGCAAAGGTAAGCCATGGAATGGTTTGGCCATGGAAGCCTTGGCAGTTCTGGATGTGCGCGAAGGACATGTGGCAGAGGCGCGGCAGAAATTTGCAGCGCTACAGGCTGCGCAGGATGTTCCTCAGGGCGTACGCAACCGGGCGCAGGATATGATGCAGGCCCTTGATCCGACAGCAGGCTAGTAGAATGAGCAGCAACAAGAAATCCAGCGCAACCAGATGTTCCGGACTTTCACGCCGTGCCCTGTTAGGCGGAGCCGCTTTGGCCCCCGCGCTAGCTGGGTGCACTATGTTTGAGAGTGATAGAAAGCCCATTCTGGCTGGGCACCGCACGGATATTCTATCTTCCGGCTCTGGGCTGATGGTTGATCCGGACGATCATACGCCCATTACAATACCTGCCCCTATGAGTGTTTCAGAATGGCCTATTTGTGGGCGTGTTTCAGCCCATACCGGCAGCAATTATGCGTGGGGCGGCCTGCATAAAAGGTGGAGCAAGGATATCGGGGCCGGTATCTCTCAGCCAGATTTCATGGCATGGGCTGCACTTGGCACTTTGGGCCGCGGGCTTATTCCTGCGCCACCCGTTGTGCAGGATGGTCGCCTGTTTGTTATGGATGCCCAAGGCGTTGTGCGGGCTTTTTCTTGGCCCGGTATGCGCCATATTTGGGCGTATAACCCACGGCCAAAAAAATCTTACTCTGCCAATATGGGCGGCGGTTTGGCCGTAGATGGCGGTGTTGTTTACATTGTAGATGGCATTTCCCAAACTATGGCGGTGGATGCGGCAACCGGCAAAGTAAAGTGGAAAACCACCAACGGGGCACCGGGCCGTTCTGCCCCAACAGTTGCTGGCGGGCGTGTTTTCTTTGGCACGATTGATGAGCGGTTTTTTGCGCTGGATTCTGCCACAGGCCGCCAGTTGTGGGCATATACTGCTACATCTGTGGAAACCACCGTGTTTGGCCAGCCTGCTCCTGCTGTAGATAACGGCATTGTGGTAGCCGGGTTTGGTGGGGGTGATCTTGTTGCTTTCCGAGTGGAAAGTGGTGAGGTTGTCTGGAGTGACATGATGGGCAACGTCAACAGTCAGGCCAGTACGTTGGATCTTTCCTGCGTGCGTGGCTTGCCTGTTATTGTTGATAGCATTGTGTATGCCGTTAGTATGGCGCAGGTGTTGGCTGCTATTGATATCCGCACAGGCCGCCGTGTGTGGGAACGCTCGGTTGCCAGCCAGAACAGCCTGCTTTGCGTAGGGGATTGGCTTTTTGTGGTCTCGCTAGATCAGCAGATTGCATGTATTGACCGCCTTTCCGGCCATGTGCGTTGGATTACGCAACTGCGGCGCTTCCGGCGCGTGGATGTGCACAAAGATATCGTAACCTGGTTTGGCCCCATGCTGGTGGGCGGCGAACTGGTTTGTCTCAGCTCTTTGCCAGAAAATGGTATGGTGCGGATTAACCCGACAACAGGTGCAATTATATCAGTAGACAGCATGGATGCCGTTTCTTTCGTGCCGCCAATTATCGTAGATAACCAGATGCTGATCGTGACAAACGACGGGAACCTTTGCTCTTATGGCTGATCGCCGCAAATCTATGCGCCCACCTCCGCCGCTTCCTACGGGGGATANTAAATCCACGCTGTTCAACCGCCTTGTCGGGCGTAGGCAGGCGCTTGTGGCGGATACGCCCGGCGTAACCCGAGACCGCAAGGAAGGTGTAGCCCTTATTCGTGGGCGCTATGTGCGGTTGATTGATACAGCCGGCTTGGAAGAAGCTGCCCCCGAAAGCCTGTTTGGACGGATGCGCTTTTCTTCTGAAAGCGCTGTGCGTGAAGCAGATTTGGTGCTGTTTTGTGTAGATGCGCGCGCCGGTATTACGCCAGCGGATGAGCATTTTGCGCAGTGGATCCGGCGTCAGAACCGGCCTGTGCTGTTGGTTGCCAATAAAACCGAAGGGCGGCTTGGCACGGCTTCTGCAATGGAAGCCTATGCGCTGGGTTTGGGTGAGCCTTTGGCGCTTTCTGCCGAACACGGTGAAGGTGTGACCGATTTGATGTGGGAAATTGCCGATAGGCTGCCCGCAGAGCCGGAGCATAAGGCAGAACCTGAAATCGAAGCAGAAGATGATTTTGCTGTAGAAGAAGGGGAAGAACCTCCGCGTCCTACAGGCCCGCTGCGTGTGGCTATTGTGGGGCGGCCCAATGCGGGTAAATCTACCCTCATGAACGCCCTTTTGGGTGAAGAACGTATGATTACCGGCCCGGAAGCAGGGCTAACCCGAGATTCCATTGCCGTAACGCTGCGAGATGGCGATGATACGTTTGAAATTGTAGATACGGCGGGTTTGCGCAAAAAAGCGCGCATTGATGAATCTCTGGAAAAAATGTCCGTTTCGGCTGCTATCGAAGCGCTGAAAATGGCAGAAGTTGCCGTACTGGTTCTGGATGCTACATTGGGTGTGCATGAGCAGGATTTGCAGATTGCTCGCTTAATTGAACGTGAAGGCCGTGCCTGCGTATTGGCTCTGAATAAATGGGATGCCGTGCAGGATCGGGTAGCCACGCGCAATGCTATTCTGGACCGCCTGAGCATTTCTCTGGCGCAGATGCGGGGCGTGCCAGTTGTTACTTTTTCTGCACTCACCGGGGCTTCCATTCACAAGCTGCTGCCCGCAGTGCGTGATGCATGGACAGTATGGAACGCACGTGTGCCAACAGGTGCCCTCAATCGCTGGTTTGAGGAAATGCTGGAACGCCATCAGCCGCCATTGGTGCAGGGGCGTCGATTGAAGCTGCGGTATATTACGCAGGTTAAATCTCGTCCGCCAACGTTTGTCATATTTGGTACGCGGGCAGAGCAACTGCCGGATGATTATAAGCGCTATCTCGTAAATGGCCTGCGTGAAACGTTTGACCTGCCGGGTGTGCCTATCCGTCTGCAAACGCGCGGCACCAAAAACCCTTACGCAGATTCCTGATCTGATAGGTGTCGTCTCGCCTTCTCGTCAGAGCAGTATTGGCAGCCACTATAATACTGTTCTGACAAGATGAGGATGAAAGCATAGGCTCCATGATTGCTGCATGGTTTCTTGTTGCATGGGGCACTGCATCAGGTAGTGCCCATATTGTTTTGCCTATGGCGTCTGAACTGGCGTGCGAGGCTGCGGCTCATACATTGGCTGTGCAAGGTGGGTGGGAGAAACATGCCTGTGTGCGTTCTGGTTTCCCAGAAAAAGCAGGTAAGTAACGCCTTGCAGGCAGAAGGACGTTTTGTTCCATGACACAGCTCCCCACTTCTCAGTCAGCACCCGTGGTGGATGGGCTGCATGGAGCTGCTCGCAATATGGCCATGCTGGCTGTGGCGCTTTCTGTTTTTCTGGCATTGCTGGATTACGCCATTGCCAATGTTGCGCTGCCCGATATTGCGCGAGATTTAAACGCATCCTCATCTTCATCCATCTGGGTTGTAAATGCCTATCAGATGGCCAGTCTGGTTTCTCTTCTGCCGTTGGCAGCATTGGGGAGCAGGGTAGGGTTTGCCCGGCTTTGTCAGGTTGGGATTATCATTTTCATGGTGTCATCCCTGTTCTGTGCTACGGCCACTAGCTTGCCTATTTTGGCGGGTGCGCGCGTGTTGCAGGGCATTGGCGGCGCCTGCATTATGAGTGTGAATATCGCGCTGGTGCGTTTTATTTACCCGCATGCAGAAATAGGGCGCGGCATTGCCCTTAATGGCGTTGTGGTCGCGCTTGGTGTGGCATTAGGCCCTACGGCTGCTGCGGCTATTCTCACTATTGGGTCTTGGCCATGGCTGTTCTGGATTAATTTGCCGTTTGGAGCTTTGGCCTTGGGCATGGCTTTTTATGCATTGCCTACAGTACCGCGCACTTCTGGTAAGTTGGATATTACAGGCAGCATATTGTGTATGCTGGCTTTTGGTGCCTCCGTAATGGGAGGAGATGGGCTGGCGCATTCCCAAAACACAGCCATTTCCTGTGCATTGCTTCTGGCTGGGCTTGCCGCCGGAGTGCTGCTGGTGCGGCGTGAGGCAGAAGCTCCGCAACCAATTTTGCCGGTTGATCTGCTTGAAAATCCAGAATTTGCAGTGGCTTTTATCACCGGGTTCTGTGGTTTTGTGGCCTCTAATTTCTATATCGTTTCCATGCCGTTTACGTTGCACAACACTCTTGGCCTTAGTTCGGCTGCAACGGGTTTGCTGATTACCCCTTGGCCGTTAGGCATTATGTGCGCTGCTCCGCTTATCCGGCGGGTGGCGGATAAGGTTTCTGCTGGTGTGTTGTCTTCCATCGGGCTGAGTACAACGGCATTGGGGTTCTTTTTGTTGTGGCTGCTGCCTGCTCATCCTTCTGTGTGGGATATTGCATGGCGTACCGGTGTAGCAGGCTGGGGGTTTGGTTTTTTTCAGCCCCCCAATAATCGGGCCATGATGGTGGCTGCACCTCATAACCGCGCGGGCGGGGCCAGTGGTATGGTGCAGGTTGCGCGCCAAGCTGGGCAGACCTTGGGGGCTATGGGGGTTGCGGCCTTTTTTACGTGGTTTGTGCATGGGGCCACGCAAAAATGCCTGCTTATGGCCGGATGTGTTGCGTTATTTGCCGCCACGTTAAGTGCAAGCCGTTTGTTTCTGAATACAAAAAAAGCAGCCTGAGGCTGCTTTTTATTGGTCGTATTATGTGCGGTCGTTCAGACTTCAGCTTCTAGGAAGATGCGGTTTACATCACCCATCCATGCGCCGTAATAACGTTCCAACCAACGTTCGGCCTGTGTGGGGGCACCAGCCACCAAAGAGGTGAGGGGAGCAAGGTAAACCCATTCCGTTTGCCCGCTTTCATCCGTCATGTCTCGTCCCTGTAGGCCGTCCATGGCAATGGCAATCATTTGTGCGGCCAGATCGCGCACTGTGCCTTCGCCCCAAGGCGTATCCAGCCCCATAAGTGGCACAATATCCCGCAGTTTCACGTAGTCTTCCCACGGATGAGACTTAACGAGTTCCCAAGCGGATTCTAGGGCTGCATCATCATACAGCAGGCCTGTCCACAAAGTGGAAAGAGCCAGCATCATTTCAGGTGAGCCAGCATCTGCCCCACGCATTTCCAAAAACTGCTTGAGCCGCACATCGGGGAAGGCTGTTGTAATGTGGTCTTCAAAATCCCCAATGGTGGGGGTTACATCTTCCAGACCATCCTGCCGTTCCCCATTCATCCATGCGCGGAAGGAGCGGCCCGCCACGTTGCGCATCTTGCCATCACGCATAATGAAATACATGGGCACATCCAGCACCCATTCCACATAGCGTTCAAAACTGAAGTCATCTTCAAACACACATGCCAGCATGCCGGAGCGGGCGTTGTCTGTATCTGTCCAGACCTGCGCGCGGTTGGAAAGAATGTTGTTGGGCTTGCCTTCTACAAAAGGAGAATTGGCAAACAGGGCTGTAGCTACAGGTTGTAGCGCCATGGAAACACGCATTTTGCGCACCATGTCCTGCTCAGACCCAAAATCCAGATTAACCTGCACGGTGCAGGTACGCTGCATCATGTCCAAACCCATTGAGCCAACTTTGGGCATGTATTCACGCATAATGGCGTAGCGGGATTTTGGCATCCACGGCAGTTCTGCCCGTGTGGCAGTGGGGTGGAAGCCCAAAGGGGCAAACCCCAGCCCAAGTTCACGTGCAATAGGGCGTACAGCATCAAAATGGGCTGTCAGTTCTTCTGCTGTTTCGTGCAACGTGCGCAAAGGCGCGCCAGAAAGTTCAAACTGCCCAGCAGGTTCAAGGGAAATAGCAGCCCCTGCGGCTTCACCACGCCCTTTCAGGCCGATGATGTTGTTGTTATCGAGAACAGATGTCCAATCATCCGGCTCAAACTTTTGCAGACCTTTGAGCAGCGCTTCAATACCATTGGGGGCATAAGGCGGGGCAGAATAAGCTTTCTGCCCTTCTTTTACGGATTCTGGACGCAGAAAGCCGAATTTTTCGTGTTCCGTGCCAATCCGCCATGCGTCACGCGGCTTGCATCCCTGCGCAAGCACTTCGGCCAGCTGTGCAACGGTGCGGGCAGGGGTTTCATCTGATGCGCCGGGGTTGGACATGGGGTATCACAGATCCTTGAAAAACAGAGAAATCGCACTCTGCGCCAGCAAAGCGAAGATATGAAAGCGTTATTGTGACAAAACCGCAGCCGAACGCAAGCCACAGCCTATAAGAGCAAGCCCAGCAGCAACGGCTGTATCAGCCCGCAACACCAACGGGCCTAGGGATATTGGGGTGATGCAGGAATATTTCAGCATCATCTGACATTCTCTATCACTTAGGCCACCTTCAGGGCCAACTAAAAAACCATCACCTGCATGTGCATCGGGTAGCAGCGCGGGGGTATGTATTGCCCGGTTCTCTCCACGTTCTATGGCTGCAAACAGGCGGTGTTCCTGTGGCCAGCTTGCTAGAAAATCTGTGAATGACTGTGGGGACTCTATGTGTGGCACATCAAAGCGCTCACATTGCTCCGTGGCTTCGGTGGCGATGGCGTGCAGGCGGTCTGGGTTGATGCGGTGAGTATTGGTGCGTTCGGTTATAAGGGGCACAAAGTGCGTGACACCCAGTTCCGTGCCCATGCGCAAGGCCAAGTCTGTGGCATCACGCTTTAATAGGGCAAAAGCCAGAACCAAAGCAGGTTGTGGCGTGGGGGAGCGCAATTGGTGTTCTAGCGCAAAAAAACCTTTATCCTTCCGGATTTCCGTAATGCGTGCCAGCCATTCTCCACTTTTTGCGTTGAAGATGCGCACATGGTCTCCGGCTTTTTTGCGCAGCACGGTGCCCAGATAGCGGGCCTGATCTGGCGCGATGGGCAGAGTTAGGCCTGTTTGGGCGTCTCCCAACGTTTCTGGAGCATTGTAAAGGCGCGGAAGGTGCGCTGTGGCATCTGTTACAACCATGGTTACCGGGTCTGTCTAAGCTGAAAGGTGTAAGTGATTCCCGCTTTGTGGCATAGAACACCAGCCCTTAACACCATATGCCTTTCTGAACAGGATACGTGAGCAGCCGTGTCAGTTTCTTCCAGCCATACAGATATCCGCATTACAGGGTGGATTGCCCATCTACCACCGGCATTGCAGGCCTATGCTTTGCTTGCACGGCTGGATAGGCCCATAGGCACGTGGCTTTTATGGTTGCCGGGCATGTGGGGCATTCTGCTGCCTCAGGGCGTTGCTACTTTCGAGCGTATCCGGCTGATTGTGCTGTTTGGTATTGGCAGCCTTGTTATGCGGGCCGCAGGCTGCGTTGTAAACGATATGTGGGATAGGGACATAGACCGGCAGGTGGCGCGCACAGCGGGGCGGCCACTGGCATCTGGCGCGTTGAGCATGAAGCAGGCGACACTGTTTTTGGTGCTGCTTTTACTGGCAGGCTTGGCTGTTCTGGTGCAGTTGAACACCCTTTCGTGGGTGTTGGGTGTGTCATCCCTGCTGTTGGTAGCGCTTTACCCATTGGCCAAGCGGTTTACGTGGTGGCCACAGCTTGTCATGGGCTTTACCTTTGGGTTTGGCGCTCCCATGGGGTATGCGGCAGCCGCAGGGCATTTATCTTGGGCGCAGGCAGCTTTGTATGCGGCAACCATCGTTTGGCAACTGGGGTTTGATACCATCTACGGCTTTCAGGATATGGAAGACGATGCCCGTATTGGTGTAAAATCCACCTCTCGCCTTATGGTGGGTCGGGCACGTGGGTTTATTGGCGCCTGTTACGGGCTGATGCTTGTTTTGTTGGCTCTGGCGGCTGTTTTGGCGGGGGTTGGCCCGTTGTTTTGGGTGGCTTTGGTGGTGCCTGCCATATTGTTGTGGCAACAGGCCCTTAAGGTAGACCCCACAAGCCCCGCTTTGTGCTTGGCTCAGTTTCGGGCTAATCGAGAAATTGGCCTGGCCGTAGCGCTGGCGCTCGTTGCTGGGTTGATAGCTGTATAAGCCTGCATGTTTCATATGAAAGAAACCACGTTCATGAAATCCATTTTCCGGGCTGTTCTGCCAGCGGCTATGGGGTTGGTTCTGGCTGGCAGCCAAGCTTACGCACAGGACGATACCGGTGAAACGGCTATTCCCGTGGCATCTTCTTCCGCACCGGCTGCTGTGGCGCTTTCTGCATCAGATAAAGCATGGCTGAAGAGGATTGAGCAGGCGCTCAACCAATCCAAAACCTTTCAGGCCCGCATTCAGCAACTGGATGCAGAGGGAAAGCGCACCACCGGCACCGTATGGATGAAGCGTCCCGGCCAGATGCGCTTGGCGTATGATCCACCATCCCCACTGCTTCTGGTGGCAAATGGCGGGAAGGTTGTGTTCCGGGATAACCAACTGGATCAAACCACGGTTATTCCCATTGAGCGCACACCATTGGGCCTTTTGCTGCGCCCCCATGTGAGCCTGACAGATGATGTAACAGTTACGGGCTTTCAGCATGATAACGGGTTGGTGCAGGTAACGCTTGTGCGCACGTCTTCTCCCGGTGATGGCAGTCTGACACTGGTTTTTTATGAAACACCAGTTGCTCTGCGATCATGGAGTGTGCTGGATGCGCAGGGGCGGGAAACCCGTGTAACCTTGTTTGATGTGCATGCAGGCGCAGATATTCCAGCCAGCACCTTCGTACTGCCAGCAGAGAACGATTAAACTGTGTTGAAAGCAGCTTTTTCCTCCTCTCTTCTGGAAAAAGCTGCCGTGCGGGCCGATATATTCATACAGATTGAGACAGATTAAAGTGAGGCACGCAGGCCATGGCCGCAGAGCGTGAACCCCCGATAATGGGTGATGATCTTTTTGGGCTTTCTCCTGAGCCATCGCAGGGGGGAAGCGCGGACGCACGTAAAAAGCCAGCGCCTACACAGCCATTGGCCGACCGTTTGCGCCCGCAGCGGCTGGAAGATGTGGTAGGGCAAGCGCACCTATTGGGGCCAGAGGGTGCGCTAACGCATATGCTCGAACGTGGTTCTCTTGCCAGTCTGATTTTGTGGGGTGGGCCGGGTGTAGGTAAAACCACTATCGCGCGCCTGTTGGCCCAAGCTGCGGGGCTGAAATTTGTGCAGCTTTCCGCTGTGTTTTCTGGTGTGGCGGATCTGAAAAAAGCGTTCGAGAACGCACGCAGGCAAGCAGAAGCTGGTGGTGGCACACTGCTGTTTGTAGATGAAATTCATCGCTTTAATCGTGCGCAGCAGGATGGCTTTTTGCCTGTTGTGGAAGACGGCACCGTTGTGCTGGTAGGCGCTACAACCGAGAATCCTTCCTTCGCGCTTAACTCGGCTTTGCTTTCTCGCTGTCAGGTCATGGTGCTGAACCGGCTGGATGATCCTGCCTGTGAAGCCCTTCTGGTAAGGGCGGAAGAAGAAACAGGCCGGCCCTTGCCGCTTACGGAAGATGGACGCGTAACCCTCCGCGCCATGGCGGACGGTGATGGTCGTTATCTGCTGAACATGGTGGAGCAGCTTTTAAGCCTGAAAACAGAAAAGCCGCTGGATGCGCAGGCACTTTCCCGCCTGTTGGCAAAACGCGCCATTTTGTATGATCGGGATAGGGAAGAGCATTACAATCTTATTTCCGCGTTGCATAAATCCATGCGCGGATCAGATCCGGATGCGGCCCTCTACTGGTTTGCCCGCATGCTGGAAGGGGGGGAAGACCCACGTTATCTGGCCCGCCGTATGACACGCTTTGCCGCAGAAGATATAGGCATGGCAGACCCACACGCCCTGCCATTGGCTGTGGCTGCGTGGGAAACATATGAGCGCCTAGGCTCACCAGAGGGGGAGCTGGC